>VUQG01001541.1:11584-34480 GCA_015106755.1 Etia nguti | reverse complement strand
CTTATTCTGATGTCTTAGCAATGGCTTTCTTTTTGCAATTTGTCCTGTCAAACCTGCAGCACGAAGTCTTCTCTTTACAGTTGAAACTGACACTTGGTTACTACAACCACTATTAAGCTGTGCCTGAAGCTGTTGTCCTGTGAGCCGCCTATCACACAAGCTTTTAACTCTTTTTATGAGGCTTTTTTATGAGCTTTTTATTCAGTTGTAGCTTTGGGTCTGCCAGACCTCTTCCTGTCAGAGTTTGCCCCAGTTTCTGAGTGCCTTTTGATGGTGAAGGAAACTGTACTTACTGACACATTGACTTTCTTTGCAAATGTAGGAAAAGAATGTATGAAAGGCCTACATTTTTAAGTGTTATGATGAACTGTCTCTCTTTCATTGTTAATTGCCTTTTTCTCGCCAACACTACTTTCTGCAGTGCAATACTGTTCAACTGATGCTCACGAGAGTATGGTACCACAGTGTGTTCCAACACTGCTTTTATGTAGACAGAGGGGCATAAAAGCAGTTTTGGTAATCCAAATATTGCAAAAAAGTTGGAACACCTGTAGGAATTAGTAGCACCAGCTTTCAAGGCTTGATCAACCTCCATTGCTGCAGAATAGCTTTAAATTCTTAACCCATTTTGTGTTCCCTGAAAAAGGCCTTTTTGTATAATTCTGAAATGTACATTATTTTTCAGTTTTGGGTAACCTTACCTTTTTATTTTTTTAACCTCTGGCAGTTTGCCACTTACCTTTGTACCATTTCAAGCTATTTATTGGACTTGAACTACTTAAGTTTCAATAAATAACTGGAAAAATTGGGGTGCTCTAAAACTTTTGACCAATAGTGTATATCGTGGTCCCTCTTGTCCTCCAAGTGCTAACTGGCTTCTCTCTTTCTGTCCTTCTTGTTAATCTAGTGAGTTTCACTAACTTTCCAATCTTTTGTAGTGGTGGGTGTGGTCTCACTATATCCAGCAGGCACACCTGTACTCCATCCCCAACTCTTTCATTCTGAACAATCTAATTCAGTCCAAAGACTTGGATTTTTCTTTTTTTCTGACTAAAACTTGGCAGAGTGAAATATTTCATCTCTGGAGCAGCTCTGGAAGGACTTTGTGACTTTTGTTCTATAAGTGCTACATAAATAAACTTATTTGTGCTCATTGTTGTACTTCATCTTGAACAGCCTGTTCAACTCACACATAACATGCAACTTACAAACTCACTTGGATGAGCAATGACACCTCTCTCCCATTGAAAATGGCTGTATCCAGATGAACAGAATCATTTTAACTGATGTTTGAGCATGTACCAAGACAGAACATGCAACTGAGAAAATTACAGATAGAGTGAGACGGTGTGGTGGAAGAGATGAAGAGCGAAAGAGCACTCATCTACCATGGGTCACTACGTCTTACTATGGGGTGGCTCCATGAATACCACCCCATCATGACCTTCCTAAGGACAAGTTGTTATGGCTCATGGACTCTTTACATAGCTCATTACTTCATGAAGACTATACCTGACAACATTCGTATCACTGACTGTTGGGGTTTCTTGCTAATATTTAGGGTTTTTACATTACAATATAAAGCACTTTGAGGCAGCTGTTGTTGGGAATCAGCACTATATAAATAAAATGTAATTTAACTCTAAGCATTAATTCACTATATTGCAGTGTCCTGTTTCACAATAGCCAAGAGCCATATTAAATATTACTCATATTTTGTATTTTATTTTGTCATAAAAATTTCCTTATGGCCATGGAGTATAAAAAAGTGAGAAATGTTGAGATTATATATGTTTATGGTTTGCAGAAGTATAAAATGCCAACATTCTTGTGTGCTTTGCCTCAGTGACACAGTTTGTATCTATAGCAATCTGGAAGGTGCTTTTCAATAAATTCTCCTTCAAACATCAATTACTATCTAGAGGATGAATCTGAAACCTCTTGCACACAGAACTCAAAATGGATCATGACTGGTTTGATTCTAGACTCAACTTTTCAATTAGCTTTTGTTGTATAATGGTATTCATCACCATCATCAGTGGTGTAGCAATTAGCACTGTCACCTCACAGTAGGAACGTCCTGGGTTTGAATTTACTGGTTGGCTGGGGACATTCTGTGTGGAGTTTGCGTGTTCTTCCTGCGTGGGTTCTCTCCAGGTTTGTCCAGCTTCCTCCCACAGACATGCATCTTAAGTTAATGGGTGTTTCTAAATTGGCAGTAGGTGTGAAAGTGAGCATCATGATTCTCTGTCTGTCCCTCTGTGTCAGCCCTTTTGATACACTAGCAACCTGTCAGGGGTGTACCCCACTTCTTGCCCTATGACGGCTAGGCTCCACCTTGCTTGTGACTTGGACAAGCGGGTAACAAAATGTGTTGATGGAGGGATGGATGTATGGCATGTTATTCCTAGTTATTATTGCTTATAGTTTGCAAATCAAGGGTTAGACATCGCAGTAGTAAAATCCAAACGATATACCTATGTCAAAAAATGACAGGTAAATAAGAAAAAAATAAGAAAGAAGCTGTATTGAAGGATAAACTTACATTCACTAAAGAATTACCAATATGATAATCGATTTAAAAGCATGGTTTCCAGTCACTACATACAAAACAAGGAGCTGCAGAATGTTCTGTATCCCAATTTGTCTCCTCTTCTTGGAGTGGTCCACTTCCCATTCCTTTGAATTCCTTCAACTGCATGACTTTGCATAAGCGACACCTAATTGAATATTAATGGCTTCTGATGGTATTTGATTATCTGTTTTTCATTTGAAAAGATTATACAAATGAGCCTCATTTGCATGTCAGCATCCAGGAAATGAAATGAAGTGTGTCTGCCAGATTATTATTTCTTCTTCGAATGCTACTGAGCACAACTTCTTTAATCTCATGAATTCAGGATTAGTTTCACATTTTGGTGTGATGCTGTAATTTAGTTTGTGCAAGGAGGTCATTCACACCAGGGGAGAGCTTTTGTTTTGCTCTAGTAGGTGAAGACAATAGACATAATAAAGTTTCAATCAGCTTTGTTATTATTCCTTAAAGCTTCACCGAGCTTTGGTATTTGTCGCATGGCATCCGTTCTCACGCAGGGCAGGTATGCAGGCAGATGGTAGCAGTAGAAGGATGATGAAGAGTATAGTCCCATTCAGTCAGTATGAAGTAAATGGAAGAAATGAAAAGCCCATAATAGGAGTGGAGTGGAGAATTACTGTCCTGTCTGGCTCCCAGGCAACAGCTTTATCTTCACAGCAATTTACAGTAATCCGGAGTGGCTGTGAGGGCCTGCCTTAGGCCGCTGTTAGCTGCTGCAAAATGACATGTGAGTATACCAAGCTACAAAAGAAAAAAAGAAATCTGGAACAAGGCCTAATCATCACTTTAAGTCACATATTATACATTTAGATGGCAACTATAACTCAATTGAAGGGCACTGTGCACTCTTTTGCTGCTGGGCCACTGTACATATGTCAAAGATAATAGTCTGCCTGCAACACAGAGTGGAAAGACAGAATGGGAAGGGCGGTTTTTTTTAGAAAGTATTTAAGATTTACCCTTCAAAAGTCTTGAGAGCTCTACAGAAGTTCTCATTTCACAATGGAGCCAAGTGAACTGGGCCTTTAGAATTTTAAACACCAATTGGTAAATCACATTATGTTATCCAGAATACAAATTTATGTTTATTCCCCTCATAGGCTCAAAGTGTAGCTGCTTGTCGATGTTACTGACCACACCTCATATTGGCAAATCAATCCTAAGTGAGACACTGCTGAAGTAGCTCTTGATTTTGATTGAATTTTGAGCATAGAGTCTTCCTTTCGATTCTTATCCCAATCAATTCTGCCTGGTGTGCCACTGATCTGATAAACATGAGCGCAGTGGCAGTGCAGAGTTTTGCCAAGTTGATATTGAATCAGAAGTGACTGAAGAATATCCATAAGTATTGAGTGCCCACTAAACCAAGTCAGTAAATAATCCTCAGGTGCATGCTTTATATGTGACGATAAGAAGACACGGATCAAGAGACTTCCCCAACCAGAATGGATTCTACTATTTGCATGATATTTTTTCTTGTATAAGATTTTGCATTTTGATGGATGGTCAAATATTCAAGGTTTCCGCAGAGATTAGGCATTTACATGCAGAGGAGCAACAAAAAGGGCTTGGCACAGCTAACGCTGCCAGTGAACTCACATTCTTTACTGAAGTCACTTTCTCCTCTTCACTGTCTTCTTTCCTCTTCCTCTCTTTTTCCTACTCAGCAAGCAGTCTGAGGATCTATTTCTTATTAGAGTTCACCCCAGAAATCATGTTGGGCCAGTGTGCTCCTGTAGTTCCAGACTCCATTAAATGCCTCATTCAATTTTATAATATAGTTTTTTATTTGACATTAAAGACTTTACAAAAAAGCTGTGGAATTATTAGTACAAAAATAAATAAATAAAAATGACAGTGAGAGTGTGTGTGTGTGTAAAAGTGAGAGAACCACTCACGAGAATGTTTTTATACATCCTGATTTACTGTCTTTCTGCTCCTGCAAATTTTCAGTACATCTTTTCCAAACCTCACCGTGCATAAATTGGCTTCAGGAGTTCTACCCTGTGTATTTTTTTTATAATCCTTACCCAAATCTGCCACAGCTGTGAAGATGGCTGATAGACCATGAAAGCCTTAAATACACAGCCTGTGATGACAGTGCAAAACAAATATATAGCGCCAAAATTAACTTGCGAAATCTTGCTTCTAAATTGATTGGCAATACAATTTTTGAATAATGTGATATTATTCCAGCTAGTGTATGAATGACATATACTGAAAATGATTTTATCATGAAGCAACATGCTTTCTTTTCACAATTTTTACTATGGAAATGCAAATGTATTGGATCTAATGTGTATTAAAACATCCTAAAAAGACTCACAAGGAGTGAACATCAGTGAAATCAATGGGTATTAGCACTGACAGGAAGTAACCCTGGAGGAATCTCTCTCTCTGAACTCAGCCCCCAGCCACAATATAATTAAAACAAATCTAAACAGCCAGCTACAGAGGTTCATTGTAGAGCTTTAACAGGCGTTCATTCTTCATCTGTTCTTGTAGCACCAAGAGTTTACAGCACAAAAGAGACAACAAGGTGGCATACAGCGTGATGTCCCTTGTTGTCTTGTGTGCAAAGCCTGGAGACAGCTTGAAGCTTTTTTTCATCTTCGTTCTGTAATCTCTGTCAGTGGGGACTCTCATCTGGCGCAGGGCGGTGAGCAAGAGGGTGCAACCCAAACAGTCTCTGAGAATGGCATCCTTTTTATTCATTTGTTGCTGGGTAAAAGAATGAAGGTCGTTCTAACATTTCATCAACAACTAAAAACTTCTATGGCTTCCTTACGTTCACTTTTTTTTTCTTTGCAGACATATATGAGCACATTGCTCTTTGGAAAAACATAAGCAAAAAGAAAGCATGCATTCCTAGACAGCTCACAAATTAAAAATCTTCTAGATGTTGTTTAATGCAGATCACTATAGAAAATTCTAATTTTGGAATTTGAACAAGCACGATAAATCTAAAATTTAATGAAAGGGGCAGTCCAAATAAGCCAAAGCTTCTGTTCAATATAGTGAAGCCTACATCCAGCACACAGACTACAACAGGAATACTACTGGAAACCAACTAAAGGATTCAGCTGGAGATATTCATCCATTAGCAGTCTTAAAGAGAGGGGGAAAAACTAGCCAGAGTCACCTGTGTTTTTTGTCTCTCTAGTTAATACAGCCAAATTTAAACAAGGGAGCAAATAAAAGGTTAAGTGTGTTTTAGTTGCTTACAATTATATGATCGTGCTGCCTGAAAAAAACAAAAGCAACAGCAACATATTTTGGTCTTCTTCAGCATGAAAAAATGTTCTTGCTGCTTCTTGTAGTCAAAGAAGAAAAAGACAAAAACTTGTTTGTCTATAGTTTTCGGTGCAGTCAGATTTATTTTTTCATATTTTGTGCTCTCTCTCTTTTGTAGCCTGTGTCCATGGAAAAATTTAATAGAAATCTGTAATATTTTTTATGCTTTATTCTTTATGTTTCAGAATTGATTTCATTTATAGGGTCCCTACCATAGCAGAATTCCTATGAATTTGTTGTTTATCAAAAAGACAGCTTGATACATGTACAATATATAAACTGGCTTTGTACACTTGTGTTTTTGTCGCTGTCCTATATGGGCTAGCAAGAACCAAAAGCAAGAACCAAAGAACTCATCTAGCATCTGAGAAAATCCTATCAATGACCCCAGAAACGTTACACAGACCAGCAAAGCTAATGACACCTGTAGGCATTCCAGCTCACCTTTAATAATGAAATAAAATATATTGGAAAGAAGACAGAGCACTTTATATCTAGTAGTTTATTTTAATATTTCTTTCCATTTTAATTGTTGGATTATTTTATTAATATAAAAAGCTTTGATGATAAATTTCAAACATGGACGTAAATGGAAGAAATTACTCCTTTCTGATGTAATTTCAAGTTTCTTCAATAGTAGCTATTGTTTATCTTATTTTTTCTTCTTGCTTTTAATAACTTTGCCCCTTGCGTGTTTTAACTTCCTGTTCAGTCTTGATTTGTAGCACTTTCAAGGCACATGAAAGGCTAGCTTAATAAACATTCACAATTAATGATATTTCAAAATGATTTGGGCATGTTTCGGCATTAGGGTGTTGTTTTATTTCCCTAAGTGTTTTTTCCCCCTTATTCTATTTCCATTCTGACTTTATGACTTACACCAAATGTTTTCTTATTGGCAAAAAAAATCCTAATAGGCAGAGAGGAGTCTGGCTTCCAAGATTAAGAGGGTGGGGATTATACCAACAGACCCAAAAGTCCATGTCTTCTCTATCAAGGCTTAATGGTTTAATGAGAAAAGATAAAGGCAGACCACTCATTCCAAATGACTTAGTTAATGTATCACAGTGGTAAACAGCACTTTTTGGGTTTGACTCCAGCACTGAATAGATTCCAGACTTTCTTGGCTGTCAGAATGACAGTGGACACTGAAGCATTTACTGAAATGTGAAGTAAAGAAATATATCTATAAAAGGGGAAAAAGTCTGTTTTGCATAATCATTTTCATCTATATTCTGGCTGTGTACCTCCTTAGACTGTCATGTGTGTAGAAGAAGAGTGACAGACAGCAGGTGTCTAACTATTCAATAAGAAGAGCAAAATGGTGCCACGACAACATTAGGTGGTAGAGAACTGCTGTCACTGTTGACCTGTTAAACATTTGCTGAGTCTTTGCAATCACAGATAATTTTCTTCCACATAATGTAAATCACAAAATGTTCTTACTATGAAATGTCAGCTTTCAAAATAATTCATGTCAGTGGTAGTGTCATTATGCCTACTACACGCTGATGCGGTCCATCTTTAAAACATTTTAGAGCTTTTTGGTGATAATTAGGCATCAAGAATTATTAGAATATATACCCACAAGACAGAATGAAAATGTCGAGAATGCTGCAACTCATTAACAGTATTCTTCAGGGGGAACAAGCTTTGATTAGATTGTTCATTCCTTCAAGCCAAATCCAGCAGAACAAAGGGTTTCTGGTATGTCTATGAAACTGTGGATTTCACAGTCTTATATTTTATGCAATAAAACATATGAATATAGTTTGCTGCTCTTTTGATGCACAGTTACAGTAGTGCCCACATGAATGTTTTAGATTTAATAAAATCACTCTATTTGAACATTAGTTAGAAGGAGAAAAAACAAAATGATTTTGGCTAAAAGTAACTCTTTGATGCGAACATTGATGGTCCTCTTTAAGAATGCCAGCACACTGAGATTATATGATTTGGCAAATTAAATGTGAATCTGGTGTGACTGGACAAAGAATAATGTTCCATTCTGTTTATAGTGTAAAATGGGGATGAGCAGATGACCAAACAATGAGCTAATTTTAAAAGACTGATGTTTTGACAGTGTAAATTAACAAATGGAACTTCATAATTAAGAATTTGATGGAAGCATGGCTAGTCAAAGATTAATAGCTCTGGGAGTTTTTTTTGGGGGGGGGCTGTAGGATTCAGCTTTATCTTGTGCCATTATGTTTAGAGTCATTGTTAAAAGGGAGAAGAAACGCTACGCATAAAGGTGAATTTACATCATGGAGCGCTGCTCTCAAACACTTACAACTCTGTCGTGAAGCTGGATTTAAGAAATAAGTGCTTAAAGTTAAAGTTTTAAAAACATGTTTAATGCCATCTTCTTTCAGTATGGAATGTCATGTGGTTGGTTGGCTGGTTGCGGGTAATACACTTACATTAGTTAATGCTAGCTAACTAGTGACCGAATTGATAACTCAGAGGAAAATAAGGACACTAAAACTAAAAATCAGTTAAATGGGTTAATTTTGCGCTGCCCCTGTCTGCAACGACGAGTTTTATGTTAAAACCAAGGATATACTGTCCTCTTTCACTGTCTGTGTCTTTAGCAGTAAGTGGCTCTCTGTTGTTTGGCTAGCTACACTCAAACAGAAAAATGCAGCCGTTATGTTCGGGTTTGTAAAGCACTTTATAAATGAGGACTGTGTGGAGGAACCTTTATATGTGTAGCATTTCATGTCCCCTTATCTGATGTCATGTAGAGAAGGCATAATTACTGCAGATGCAATGTAAATTTGATAATAAATGCATTTCTCTCACTGGGTACCGTGGTACCTTTATATGACCCAGTTCAAACTTTACTGAGATGTCGAATCAAGTAAGCTTTATTGCCATTCATCAACAGAATATTGTCCTGTCTTGTCAGGCAAATCTTTCATTTTCCTCATTCCCATTTCTTTCTGGGGTTTTTTCTCCTCTGCCATTCTGTAATTCCATTTGGAAACTGCATATTGTTGCAAAAAAACCTTCATTGTTCAGTCAGTGAGGAATGAGCAAAGGGGTAATGGATACTTGGGCCATGAATACTAAATGCTAGGTAATTAAAGGATACCTGTGGAAATTCCTTTGACTGGCTCAGCAGAAGAGTGTTTCAGGCTAATGTCCATTAGACTGAAGAGAGACAAGGCAGAAAAAAGAAGACTGAAAAAGAGGGTCAGATCTGAGTGATAGCTTTTCTCTGAATCACTCATTTGGGTTGAGAATCTGACATTTGATTAAGTCTGACCTACATGTCACAGACAAGAAGTCATGTCCTCTTACATGCACTTCAGTGGAGAGTCAGATTTATGGAGTTTTATGAGTTTGAAAAGACTTCAAATAAGATTGTTGTTCAAATTAAGGACTGTCTGTCTGCCTTGCCTGTCTAGGTAGGAACAAAGAAATGCAAACAGCAGTCGCAAATATCGATATACTTAATGTTTCAAGGTATTTTCATTAGTTTTAATATTTGAACTGGTTTTTTTCTCTCTCTCTCTCTCACTAGCTTAGAGGTTGTTATCCAGAATCATCTTAGTAGGGTTTAAGTCAGTTGACTATGAAGGCCAGGCCATGAGATGGAGTAATCTAACCGGTGTTGAGTGTGATTATGTTACTGTGAGGCTGACAAAGGTTCTTCAGTCACCTGCACACTGGATGGACGGAAAGACCAATAAAATAAAATAAAAAACACAAAAAAGGAAGACAAAATGTTTGTAACTAAAACTTTCACATCTGGCACCATCAGATTATGTCAGCTATATCGCTTGCTTTCAACATCAATTGGTCTAATCTGAGGTGTTACATTCAAAAATATAAATTGTATTCTGTTTTGCTGATACTACATATTTGCTTATCTGTAATTTCATAGTTTTGATATTTAAAAAAAGAGAGAATGAAAGGAAGAAAAGGTGTCACAGTGCTGTGGTGGTTAGCACTGTCGCCTCACAGCAAGAAGCAATGGCCTTTCTCTGTGTGGAGTTTCTCTCATAGTCCATAAACATGCATGGGGTTATGTTAATTGGTGATTCTAAATTGACTGTAGGTGCGAATGTGAGTGTGAATGGTTGCCTGTCTGGCTATGTGTAAGCCCATCAACAGATTGGCATGCTGTCCAGGGTGTTCCCTGCCGCTTGCTCTGTGACAGCTGGGGTGGGCTCCAGCAATGCTGAAGTGGACAAAAATGGGTGGATGGAAAGGATGAAAACAGAAAAAACAACAAAGTGGTGTGTGTTTATCTGGTGTTGTTTCTTAGAAATAATATTTGTATTAAAAGAAATTAGTTGGAGATAGAGATTTTTTTTTTTTCATTGTATGCACACATATAAAAATTCTCTGTGGTCTGTCTTTTTCTTTTTATGTTGAGTTATTTTTTTTGTTATTGTTTTTACTGGGTTTTGTCTTGGGTTCAGAGAGATGGCATTGATGTCTCTGTATAACAGCTTGAGTGATGTTCACCTTCATCAGGTGACACTGGAAATGAAAATGCTGTCTAAGAGACGTACTCTGGGAACTGCATCACAGCGCTGAGCAGCTGACACTCTTCCCAGCATGTTATTTCTGAAACTGATGATAATCGTAATTTCTCCAGTGCTGAGTGTTGTAGGGCTAAGGTATAGCTGCATACCTATACTGAATGTGGTCTACCAGTGAGAAGGTCCAAGAGTCAGTTGCAGAACAAGTTAATGGGGCTACATGACAGAACTTCAGCTATCAGGTATTGAGGAAATTGTATTGAATGTTGGGCTTTTATTATCATGAGTTCTTTATCTCGAGATGGAAGAAGACAGGTTGGAGAACCAGTACATTGTGCTTAGTCTAACTTTAGATAGATAATAATGGAAAAGTTATTCAGACTAACCATAGCTAAGCACACTTCTTACTGTATGAGAATATGGAGCTGCCAGGCAGGAGGAAAAAAGCAAGACCACTGAGAAGATTCATGGATGTAGTGAAGGAGGACTTGCAGTGGGTTGCTGTGACAGTGCAGGATGCAAGTGTTAGGATGAGATGGAGGAAGACGATGGTGACCCTGAAAGGGAGCAACTAAAAAAGAAGAAAACTGTGATACTGTGATGCATTATACTCAGATTTAATCCTTGTTATCTGATTATCAGGGATCATTAAACATATAGTGATATTTTTCTATCCTAAAAATCCAAGAAGATAATATCTAACTTAATGGAAATTTTTTGCATGCTATACTTCATTTGTTTGTGTTAACAGGGTCTGATGATATGTAAACTCAGCACACAATTCACATAAAACACATTTTATGTGCCTTAACACAGTAGTGTGTTAGTGCTGCTGAAGAAGTCCAGGTAACAAATCACAAGAGGAATCTTGGGATTACTTGGATGGACTTTTTGAGGTGTCTCACTAATATAACCTTGACATTAATGGGAGGTTTTCACATTCTCAATTCTTCTGGGGCTCACTATAATCCGTTATAGACATGACTGAGTTCTCTATTGGGCTGCCTCTGAAGTTTGAACCTTAGAAATAACCTTGTCTGGATGGGTTAGATGATGTAGTTGTCCATCCTTCTCACTTTCCTCTTGATGTTTACAAAACCCTCTCCACCCTTCACAGAGCCTACATTTGCAAGCCCTCTAGAGATCAACGCACCAATTACTCCATGTGCATCTTGACTGAATAATAGGACTTTTAATTGTCTTGTCTTTCACAATTATGTCAAAGCCATAACCTTTAATTAAGTGTCTGCCAATTATGTTATTCCTTTTTTTGTCTGAGTGGATGAAAGTAATTACTGTCACCTTGCAAAGTATGAGAAGTAATTAATCCTTTTTGATTTCACCAAATCCCATTTTTTTGGTCATTAGTTAGCCTTTTAATCCTCAGAAGATTATGAAGCCAGTTAATTATAGAGAATGGAAGCAGCTACTTGTTGTTTGTGCATGGTCACATTTTTTATAGAAAAATCCACCACTTACAACAGAATAAATCTGCACCAAATCTGAGCTGTAAGGCCTAATGAAAGAGTCATTGCAACTAGACTGTCTCTCAACACATGCTGCAATTTAGTCCTTTTATAATCTGACTTATCTAGATGAAGTGTTTTCAGGTTTCTGTCATTTTGTCAAAGCTGATGGAGTCTCACAGGTCCACACAAGCCAAATTTTATCATCCTTGCCTTGAATTAGTGACTGTGTTAGTATTGGACACCTAGACCAAACTGCAGGAGGGTGATTGTGCTCTTACTTACAGGGGGGTCAACCAGAAGACCATCAAATACCCCATGGATTCTTTTTTTGGTCATACACACATGAGATAGTATTGGGACCAGGGTCAGTAACTAACACTATATATATATATTTATATACATATATATCTCAGCGAAAGGCCAGAAAAAAATGTCTCCAAAGCAGCAAAACTGAGTAACAACAGTCATCTGTTTGGGCACATGGATTGCATGCTGGATGGAATGCAGTGTGTGTCCTCTTTCAAAACCATTTATCAGACAAGGCCAGGTGGGTTGTGGACCCAGAATGTGGGCCATTGTTGTAGGCCACAGAAAACCTTGGATGTCTGGGGGATCCCACCTCCCAACCCAGGAGCTCTGTGTGGCTGCTATGTAAAGGCTCCAGCCCAGACCCAAACATGCATATTGTGCAGGTCTGAAAGGACACTATAATCCATCCCCATATGTGCCAACAGCCCCCCATCTTCTATTCATAGATCACTGTGACTACATGTCTCAAGAGCGCCTTTAACACTGCACAATGCATTGCTGCTTAACATGCGTCAAAACATGATGGAGAGTTTAAATTGTCTTCTTCTGTGGTCAAAACATGTGCTTCTCAACACGAGGTAGTTTTTAAAAATATATATATATATATATGTATTTTATCCAGAGAGAATACAGACATCGGTATCTTTATCACATCGGATATGGAGAATGTTTCTTCCTTATTATTTTACATATGAGCTGCTTGCAAAAATAGAAAATAAGCACAGAGGCTCTGAGTAGCCTATAAGCTTGCAGTTTTGCCTAAAAAAATACAGTCACATTGAGATTCAGGTCCAGCATCTCAGCCAACACTTGGTCCCCCGCACCCACCCCCATAAAATGAAAGTAGTATTTATGTTGTGTTTTTTAGTCCTCCTGTTTTGTTTTTTTCACTCCCCTTCCTGTCACTTCAGCCGCCTGGCTTTCTCTGTGATGAATCTCAATTATGCCAAGGTCACCTTTCATTGCGATGATCCCTCTCCCACTTTATTGGAACTGGCAGTACTTCCACACTATCATGGCCATGCTTATTGACGGCCACTTCCTTCTCCAAAACAAAACTGGCAAAGTACATAAATAAATAAACAAATAAATAAAAAGGGAAAAAAATGTTGAAAAAGTTGCATTGCCTCTAATTTTGGCCAACAGAATTGGCATGTCTACTTCAGGCTGTGCCTAATGATTTGTAATCATTCTCTTTTTGTGCTGTCCAGAAAGTGGGCGGAGGTGGTTTAGGGCAGCTTATTCATATGTTGGTTTTACTACTGTAATTGCTAAATAATTCTGCTGAAAACATGCTGTGAAGAGAGCCTTTGGAATCAATTTGTATTTAAAATTTACAATACTCTCCAGCAGTGTCTTGGATTTTGAATAACAAATATATTGTATTCAGTGGCCATGTTTTCATCTGCCTTTTTTGAAGCAGTGAACTGTTTTTAAAATCGTGGCGATTTATTGTTTTCCGTTGTTACCATGGCTACTGTACGATGACACTCGTGAGGTCACACTTTCCTATCCTGAACAGGGGAAATGAATGACATAGAGAGTCACAGGCTAATTTGTTTGAGCATAAACAAGATTTGTAGTGTGTGCGTGTGGGTAGATGGCACTGAGATGACATCCACTATTCACATTTGATGAGGATGCTAGCACATGTAATTGTTGTTTCAGTGCAGCATCTGTTGTTAAGAGGAAGCAGAATGGGTGGGGTAAGAGCTTGCAGAGATAGTTAGCCTCACAATTGACAGTGACACGTTGGTAAGCACGAGTGCAGAGTATGTTAGCTGAACCAATAGGCCTTTGATGGTTCTCTGATATAACTCGTTAAACAAGCATTGGACCGTTTTCCTCTGTGATGTATCTTAGTTGTCCATTTACTGCTGTCCACACTTCCTCACAAAAGCTGTCCTTCTTCACTGGCATCAGATCTCAATGCAGCTACTAGTACAAAGCTGTATAGTGTAATTCCCTTTATAACTTGAATATTCTTAGCATACTTGGATCTCTTGAGAAACTCTCTCTTGACGACATAGCAATTCACTTTATATCAACTTATTTATCAAAGTATATAAGACATTTCTAATAGCAAAGTTAGTTTGCTTAGAGAATGACTAATCAATCATTTCCTGCAGTAAAATAATCTGAACAACTTCTAAAAATAAAATCTGATGAATTCTCAGGGTCATTACCTGTTCTTGTCTCACACAGGCCCGTTCTGAAATTATACAGACTTTGTATTACGGAGATGGGAGTGTAAAATCCCATCAGTGACTGATCCAGTCGGTTCTGACATTTGCATTCTCACATACAGCTTCATTGGGTAATGTCTTGAAATGTATGCTGCAGTGCATATGTGAAAAATGCTTTACAGCCTCACTGAACTAATGAAGTAATGCTGAGTAATATTAGCTTTTTTCTGTTGGGCCAGTATAATGGTCTGGAAATGAACTTTTGCCAGCCAATACTGAAAATGTAGTGGTTTTTGTGTATTCATCCATCCAAATGGTCTTCAAGTTTTAAAAGAAGGATCCTATACTTGGTTGATGGATATGGGCATTATGGTAGAAAAAACACTGAAAGCTGGAAAGTTGACCCCATCTTAAGGATTGTCTTTAATTTGAATTTTAAAATTCAGCTTTTTAAGAAAAACATTGTTGATTTTCAAACATTTGTACAAGCAGTGGATGTGTCATGCATTTAGTTGGAAAAAAGACATGTCTCAGTCTGTGTCACAATAAAAAGATGGACATGCCATTTATTGTCAACTATTTACAACTGATGGCTTCATTATACAGTGCAACCCCTTGCAGGCAAAACAGAATGAATGGACTCACTTTCAAACATGCCACTGACTCTCTAAATGCCAAATTCACCCAAACCTCTTATTCCTGGATGAATCGCAAAGTCTAGGCAGTGTGAGTTTGTGTGCCATGTCTTTCTCCCATAAAAAAGTCAGATACCCCATGAGACATGGAGTCCACCAGACTGATCACAGAGCCGTTGCTTTATCCAGAGAAAAACTGGGCTTTAAAAAGTTTGTGACAAAATAGTTTTGGCATTTTATAATGTGAGTTTAACATGACACTGTGCAAGAAAGTACCTGCTTTTCTGTAAAATACCTACCCTTAAGAAACCTGTATACTGTAGTTCATATGCCTGTCCTGTCATTGTTTTGCTATTTTCTTGCTTTTTTCTTCTCCTTTTTTCTTTTGCTTTTGTTTTGTTTTTGTCTTGTTTTAGTTTTTATTGTTTTCATTCCCAAACCCACGTTTACAATTATTATAGTGATTTTTTTAGGTTTCATATTGTGGTAGAAGCATTCACAGAGTCAAGTTGAAAGGCATTGTTTGTGCCATTTTAACAGACAACTGTAATCAAATGGCAGGTGATCCTAACCCAAGGACAATGTGTGTATGGCAGTGTGCCATCTACGTTGGTGGTAAACAGACATCCTGAGAACAGGAAAAAGCGGGACACGGCTTGCTGGCAAACACTTTGATCGCCTTTCATTCACTCCCGCCTCTCATCTCTTTGGGCTTTTGGGGAAATGCACTGTTTAATCCACCGTATGTCGCAGAAGTTTATACAAGGTACTCCGCAGAGTTTGGGGCTCACTCTACGCGGAGGAGGCGGGAAAAAAAGCATACATTTACACGGTTGAGTGGTGTAATCTTCATGAAATACCGGTAAATAGGGAGAGGAAGCCTAGTGGAGCCGTAGATTAATGCTGCTATCAAATGGCCTGGGACAAAGAAGAGGATGGCTAATGAGCTGGAAAAGGCAGGGCTGTTCACTGCGTTAAATGATACCGTAGCACCATCTCCCCACTGGCCGCCGCACTGCCATGTTCACACATTCTGATGTCGCTAACAGCAATGTAGGACAAATATTGGAAAATGTCATTTAAGCAAGAACCAGAAAGATGTGTTTGATATGTTAAAGATGGCATCATCAAAGGCATATTCCTACAGCACAAATGCTTTCTAATTTGACCATCTATCCCATATGCCTTATATTCCTCCTTACCCACTTTCTGAGGGGTAATTTGCTGACAACTTTGTTTGTATCCCCCAAAAACTCTCTGTCCTTTTTTCTAAACTGCTATTCTTTCTTTTAAGTTCATTTCATTCAACTTCTCTTAGCCATAATATAATGAAAAACAAGATTCTCTCCCTTGTCTATCTCTTGCCTTTGGTATCATCTCAGGCACGCTTGTAACCTCCCATGACTGTCGCCTAGGTTACAGGAAGAGTGAGATGAACTCTTGGGCTTAGATAAATTTCTTGGTCTGGCCTGTGGAGGCTGTATTAATTTTTGATGTTCTACTGCCTCACAGACGCTTTTGCAGGCATTGTTTCATGTTTTATTTAGGTGTGTGTTAGAGCTAGGTTAAAGTTTCACCAGACTGACGCCCTGAAAGAGTCTGGTGGCATGGAGGAAATATCACGTTGAGGGCACGAGTGGCCTTTTATTAAGGGTCAGACAAAGCTCAATGCTTCAAGCTTGGAGCTTGAAGCTTGTATGCTTCAAAATATAGCTATAACGTTGTTGGCTAAAGTATAACATGGATATCTGACATGACATCTCAACAGCGATCAGAAATATTTTTTAAAAAGCTATATCAGATTTCCATAAAAAATTTAGGAAAAATCTCTCTCTCTCTTTATTGTGAGTGCAGTGAAATACGCAGGCGTGCCCTAACAGCTTCAGGCCTCGACATATTTATCTTACTTGAGCCAAGTGACAGTTGTCTCCACAGTCATTTCATTTTACACGCCACAACAAAAAAAAAGAGTAAAAAAATTAAATTAATCAAATGTGGAGGGGGTAGGTGAAAGAATGGGCGTTGGAGCTGTGTGGTGGAATGGATGGTAGGGGGTGCAATATACCCCCCAGTTGTGCTGTGAATCAGAAGGGATGGGGAAATAAATAAATGTGTTATGTATGACCAAGCACACAGACAGGGCTCTGGGGCTACTTGCTGGTCCAACCGCGATGTACTCAGACAAGTGAATAAATCAGCACACAATTAGGGCTTGTGATTTCATTTATGGTACCTACGAGCGCTCCAGTGGCAGATTCTGGCAGATGTCATTTCTAGCCAATTGATTTTGCTGCTGTCCCGAGGCCCGAGCAGTCATGGCCCCTCTATCCGAATTACAAATGAATGGCAAACACGAGCCAAATGGCTGTCCAGGCAATTTCTGCATGATAGGAGTAGAATAATGTAAGAGACCACACTGGCACTGAAGAACAAAGACATAAACTGACACACACATCACTGGAGGCTCTGCTATGAACATACTGTAAAAACATGCACGTAAGAAAAAGAGTTTGTTGCATTCCTACATTCCTAGGAAAATGCATTTTCAGTCAGACATTAGTGAATTCTTTGAAGGTGCATTCCGCATGTCTTTGTTACGGTAAATAAGATTCTGTTCAGCAGCCAGGTTTTAGTGGTGAATTCACTTTAAAATATCCTTCAGCAAGAACAGTGAAATTGTTTCTAAGCTACCATGAAATCTCTAAATGTCTTGGGTTTATGCATCTGTGATGTTTTCACTTAGGGCCATGCAAGAAAAAAAAAAAAAAAGCTCCAACGCAATCACCACACACTGAACACTGTCATCTCAATCATCCAGTAAGAGCACTTGACCACATGCAATGCAAATTAGCAATGTCATTTCAAAGCTGGAGTGAATGAAGACCTTAGGCATCAGTCTGAAGTAGTTCATAAATCTGCCAATGGCAGATCTTCTGCTACCTTCCTTCTCTACCTGTTGGCTCTATTTTATGTTTTGCCCTTAAATTTCAATTTACCACTTCCTCTGATGGAATAAAGTCAATGTACACCATATAAACAGTGTACTGCAGCTGACAACAAAATTCCATTATAACAGCAGGAAGCTGAAGATTATCTCTATTGTTGGGATTTGATGGTAGTAAAGACATGCTTTATTGAGTCTTTCTACTTTTTACGAGATTCATAACTGAAATAAACAGAATAGTAATTATATTAATACTGTTAATTTGCTAGCATTTGAACATCTGTTTACAGTCTCAGAACTTTATTAACCTGTTAGGCTTCTGTTGATGGACAACAAGGCAAGTAAGTAACTACCAACCACGAGAAAGCTATCAGAGTTTACAGCTTGAAATTTCCCACTGCCTGAAATATCATGAAGTAGCAATTAGTGGTAGCAGAGGGAAAGACCTGGATGATGAAGAAAATGTAATGAAAAAGCTATGCATCTGCTGGCCTCAAAGGTAAAGCAAAACTGCCGAACTGACATTCACAAGGGTGACTCTTAATGGTACTCTTAATGGTAGACCTTGACCAGATGCTCCAGCCATGTCAAGACAAGAGTTGTCTTGTGGTTAGACGGTGTCAAAGGGATGTTCTTAACCAAGACAAAACCAAAACATCTGCCATCTTCCACTTCAGATATCTTTTGTGGTCTTTCAAGTCTTTTGGTGTTGCTTAGCTTTCTAGTGTATTCCTTCTATTTTAAAATGTACCAGATTGTTCGTTTTACTACTCCTTAAGTTTGTGCTATTTGTAATAGGTTTGCTTTGGTGTTTTTTAGTCTAATGGTGGCCTCTGTTTAATCTACTAACATCTCCAGTGATCAGCTACCAAATACAAGTCCAACACTTGGAATTGATTATATCTGCTTTCCATCTTCATCTGGTTAATTTGTCATGAAATAATGAGGAAACAGCCCTAACCTGGCCATTAAACTGCTTTTCAGTCAATTGTACTCTTACTTTTAAGCCGCTTAAAATGGAAGACCATGTAGAAGAATATAAATTCAATAACAGTTAATCCCATACATGTATTTTGTTGAACCTTTTGAATAAAAGATGAAAGTCTGCAGTTCAATCACACTGTGACTGTTTGATTTAAAATACACTGTGGAGGTCTACAGAGCCACGGAATGTGTGACTGTCCAAAAACTTATGGACCTAATTCTAATGGCCCCAAACCTTTCTATATAACATCATTAGCATAGGTAAAGGAATAAATGGTATGGTGTTTTACTTTGTGACAATAGCTCTCTGTCCTTTCTCTATGTCCACTGCTAAAGGGCAGTCTTTTCCAGGATTCTTCCCAGGATTAAATGATATTTGGCATAGAGGATAGCAACTGGAACTAGAGAGGAAAAACTGCTTACATTCCTCCTAACTAAGTGAAAGTCTCACGTGCCGTGGGTTGGCCTTGGTTGGAAAAGGAAAAACAAACTGCAAAGTTTCAATCGCACCAACATGCAGAAGAGTGCATAGCACATGGCCTTGTCAATGATGGTATCTAACAGTGACACTGGAAGGTGACTGTCATTCTGCTTGACAGGAATGTCTTGACCTAATGGCCAGCTATCTGTAAGTCATAAGAGGTGAAACCATAGTAGGATACAAGCTACTTTCTGTTTCTTTTTAACTGGGATTAAAAATAATAACAATAAATAAATAAAAGAAATAATTCTTTTCCTTAATTCAAAGAGATGGGAGATATAGATATAATTAATTGATTTAGTCAAAGTCAACAGACTTAGACTAAATCAAACAAAGCATAAACTCTGTATTTTTACAATATTGTAATCCCTACTGATTTCCATGGAAGGTAATATATATCTTCATTATCATATTTTTTCAGGTGTATTAGAACAACAGGAATGAATTGTAAATTTTAAAACGTGTTCTTCAAAACATCAAAAGCTCTTATATTTCTTCATTTAAAAAACAATCTTGACTCTGAAAGTGTTCCAGGCAGACTTGTTGAAACATCAGTTCCTTATGTTCCTACAGGTGGTTTAGAATTATATTCTCCACATACAAAGCAAATGAAACAAAAAAAAATTCATATTGTTTTTTTGTTTTTATTTTAATTTGAGAGGTATTATGTGTCCCTAAAATGTGTTTCTTTTAACCGTCCTTACCATTAGGCATTAAATGACATAGGGCTCTTTCACTGTGTCACATCCATGTCATAGCGTGCTGTGTGAGGTAGGTTGGATTGGACCCAAAATACAGGACTTTCAAGCAGGACTGAACTCAAACCTCAGCTTTATTGTTGGATTCATCCAAATATAATAACTAAACTGAAAGGCACTATAAGATAAACTAAACTAAACAGACTGACTGACAGAACACACAGCCAAGAAATGAGAGAGATTGCAACAACAAACAGGGGAGATGCAGACATAAATACACGGGTCAAACGAGGTGGGAACACAGCTGAACGTAATCTAACTGTCACAGTCCTGGGTAAGTGACCCAGTGTTTTGGATTTTGTATTGTTATTTTTTATTAGTCTTTGGTTTCATCTTGGTTCATGTATATTAGGGTTAGATTTCTGTTTTGTATTTCTAGCTCTTAGGTTTTGGTTCCTGTGCTCCTCATGTCTCTGGTCCCTGTACTCAGTGCTCCCTCTGTTTAGTGTCTGGTCGGGGTCTCTGTACCTCTCCTGGTCCCGCCTTTCCTGTCTAGTCATCCCTGTCCATATGTTCCTGATGTACCATATCAGTATCGTGTGTCTGAGTCTGTGTCTGCAAGTTCTGTCTGTGTGTTTCCTGTTTTACTTTGAAGGTTCGTGTCTCAGGTTAGTGTATTCTGGCTTGCTTCCCTTGTTTTGTCTTGGCCAATTAGATTTAGGTGTGTCTCCCTCCTGTGTGCCACTTCCTTGTGTGGCGCACAGGAGTGTATTTAGTGTCCATGGCTGCTCCTACTCGTCGTCGCTTCGTACCCTCACCAAGCTGTGTGTTCAGTCTCCCTTGCCGGTTTAGCTTATGTTTGTATCTCTCGGTTTAGTTCAGTTTGTGTCCTGCAATAAAGCTGTTAAAGCTAACATCTGCCCTTTTCGAGTCTGCATTTGGTCTTCCATCCCTGCCTGCACACAGCCATGACAATAGGTTTCTTGAACATAATGAAAATGGGAGGAACATAAGTTCTGATTACTTAAACAGTCAAGAAAGACTATGAAATTCAACCTGAATTACATCGTCCAAATATTTCCAAATTTAACTGTATAGGCATTTTATTTCACAAATGCAACCTTTCCTGATTTTGGCTCTGAATACCACCAGCCAGCCCACACCTGTCCAAAAGCTTTTGAGTAAACTCTTCTAAAAATACGCTGTTGGATCCAGTTGTACATGTAATAAGCTTCATGCTCTCTACTCTCTGTGGTGTCTGTTTACATTTTGCAAATGTGTTTTTTTCTTTCTGACAGTAGCTATCCTAGCTACATTGTTAAATTAGGTTGTCAAATACTGTGTTGCCTCCTAATGAAACACACATAACACTAGTTTCACTTTTGTTCTCTGTGTTCCTACAACACTTACAGTTGTGCTTAGCTTATGATAAAGAAGAGTCACATCTAATCTTGCATTTACTTGCTTATGGTTGTGGTAAATTGCAAGAATAATCACATTTGTACTACACAGATAGAGCTGCAGTACACGTTGACTGTTCTTGGTGTGACAATACAGTATAACATTATAGGCATCGGTGCCAATTTTCAAACCTGGACTCAGTTATAACTGGTCACATACTGCTGCTTAGTCAGGACCTGCGTGCATCACAGTGCAAACACTGTGTACCCCTTTAGCACCATTATACAATGCATAGATCTGAGAGACTTAAATAGAGTGCATTCAGCATTTAAAATAATTACAATGGTAGTAGAGGCAAATGTGGTACGCTAGCACTATCACGGTCATGTAGAAAGTGGAGTTGCCTTGGATTAGGTGCTTAACTTTGTGAAGGTTTGTATTTTCATCCAAGCCACAATCTATTTGTAAGTCTAACCGAGTAGTTTTGGTAAAAACCAAACAGCAGCAGAACAAGGAAAGTAATAAAAAAAAAACTAAATTCAATTCAAATGTAAAAATACTCTGTGTGTCTCTGTAACACTCCTGCCTCCTGGCTGCAAGCACTATGACTTTGACACTGGAAATGCACTAATACAGTACTCCCTACATTTAGACAGAGACTCAGAATTTGAATTCAATAAATGTCACATTTATTGACAATGTCATTCGTACAAGTGCTTGAAAAAAGGCTTTGTGGAACTTGGGTGGCGGCAGGTGACAGGTTTCTAGAAAACAGAAATAAAGAGGTAAATAATACTGTCATGTCAAAAAGTTATACCAGATAGACAGCAGGGTATGTAATAATCCTTATCTGTCATTTTTGTCCTCAACTTTTCACATAAAGATTTTAAACGTACAAAAAGTAGAGCTCTTTCGTGAATGTCTACTTGGATCTGTATGCATGTATTAGAGTTTGATTTATTAAACACCAAACTTGTTACTGAAAAACAGTACATTTAAAATAATTCTTGAAAAACTGTAGCTAACTGTACGTCTTTTTTATTCAACTAATTATAATTTAATTATTTTAGGAATTATGCATGATTAAAAAAAAAAATTAAATTAAGATAAAAACCTGAAGTAACCACTGTCGTATCCCCAAGGGCTATTTCTACACTCGTTTCAGAAACACTGCACCTCTGTGCAAGACTTGCTGATAAACTTTAGGCAACAAACAATTATGACAGCAGAGGAACTTTAGAATGATGGATAGGCACCATAGAAACAATGTGCCTTCTTCAATACAATATAAATGATTTGTACTGTACCATAATGAGAGAGAGCTCTGCCACACCAGAGGCCAAATAGTTTGGATTAAATGGAATCTAAAATAGGTCAGCTTTTGCCTCCGTGGTCAGATTTAA
>VUQG01001541.1:0-11564 GCA_015106755.1 Etia nguti | reverse complement strand
TCATAAGATAGAGCGTAATGCCACCTTCAAAATCAATCTAATTTAAAGGAATAACTCATCAGGCCCTGGTCAATTATTTGCTTTTATCAATATCCGCTATCTAAGTTATACTGCATCAGCTTATTTGAATTTCATAACCAAACACTAATATTCTCCCTCATAAGATCATATGAATATTATGTAAAAGGCTTCAGGGAGATCACACTGCAATGTGAGTTGCTTTCCCTGAAATGGCAGAACGCTTGGAAGGTGCTAATTTTCTTTCCCCAGAGGTGTAGAGGCCAGCAATCCTTTACCTTCATTATAGAGCCGATGCAATGATGAACTCTTTGTCTTGGAGGCAAGTCATTTAACCTCCTCTTACCCCAACCATTCAGTTTGTCACTGCACAGTCATGCCATGGAAATGCCAGAGGAGTGGTGGCGCAATGAATGTCATATGAAAGTCAGGGGACTGAGAGAAATTAAGTTGTCAGTTCAAGATAAATTTTCCATAATGGAGTTTGTGATTAGAAGGTATTACACAAAGCGCATGACCACTGGGGACTTAATCATATGGAAATACAGTAGAAGATAATGAAGACAAAGTGGCAGAGGACAGAACAAAAAAAGAACAAGAAGATTCCTGGCTAATAATGACATAATGTTGAACACTGGCAAATGCTGAAAGGCTTTTTTTTTTTTATTCCATTGTAACTTTAGCAATCTTTGTTATTCACAACGTACTAACTGAAAAATACGGGCAGACACAAATAATACCCCGAGTAATGTTACAGCTACAGCTCTGATCTTACCTCTGAACAGCAAAAAATTAAGTCTACAGAATAGCAAAATAGATAAATGAAATTATTAATGTGACATGAAATATAAAATTGCATTGAAGTATTTTTGTATGAATTACTACTTAAAAGTTTATCTGTAATAATAGCCATAGTTTTACTTAACAGAGTTCAATGAAAAGTTCCCGCCCATGCAAAATTCAACAGATTTTCCAGAAAATGTAGCTGCGAGATCAAAGGGCGAGGTCAAGAGACCGAAGGGTTAAGCAGTTCTAGAGGGAACAGTTACCATGGTAACTTGGTCTGCTGAGTCAACAGCGTGGTTGTAGCAACTGATAAAAAAAAAGGTGTTGCATGCTCCAGTGGCCCACAGTGGCCAAATAATACCTTTATTGGTGATATGACTTTTGGGACAATCTCAGGAAGGAGTACGTGCTTAAGTCTATACACAAAAAAGTTGCTGATATATTCTGTGACTACACGGCTTGCTTGTCTGATGATACATTTGAAATTTTGTGGCACCAGATTTGGTGATGATTGAAAACTATTAATGTTTTTCACAGCATTTTTCCGAATATCAGCTGGAACCCTGGAACAGTCATGAGCTCATAACAGGGCTAACACATTTTTGAGAGTTGAAGCATCCCCTAGTTGTCAAAAACCTTTTGAACTTCTTCAAAATGAGCACATGAACCCACCCATATGACTTAGTTATGATTCACTACTTGGCAACTTCCCTGCTGAACACTTTCAGAAATCAAAAACTCGCTAGATAACTATTGTGAATCTTAGTCATCTGTCAATTTTGCTGAAGATTGGAAAAAAAATCATGACCACTGAAAAATGTTGTGTGTTGTGCTTAAAACATCCCAGTGGAAAATAATGATGTGTTGCACTGAACTCAGGCGTGTGGTTCAAAAGTTATGCACATAAAAGCACCTATATATAACCTTCACCCACTGGTGGCCCTTATACACTTAAACGAAACTTAGTTGAGAAAGAATTAGACTTTCATAGCATATGGTTGTCTCAGGGCTGCCAAACAAGAAGATAAAGAAATAAATTAGGAAAAAAAATGGAAATATGGGAGCTTAAGCTGTTTCACGCTTGACCTCCAATTGATGCATGTTTCCATCCACTTGTATAATGTGAATATAAGGAGTTGACTGCACTGACATAAACAATTGTAAGCAACGAATCTCTATTTTTATATTGCTGAAACCTTGGCAGAAGAAGAAGGCACTGTGAAATTTATTTGTGTTATTTCAGCTATTGTTTGAATATTTTGCGTTTCTCATGCTTTTTTTGTGTGTGAATTGATGATTTCACAAGGGTATAGCTCCGGGTTATAAATATTTACATTTTTTGTCCGTGTAAGCACTTATTTTTCTATTAGCATAGCAGGCAAAGAGGTCCTCACCTGCTGTCCTCTTTGATATATCAAATGAGCCGCATCAACATCAAGAAAAAAAATATTTTCCATTAATTTTGCAATTTCTTTCATGTTTATTTGCATAGTGTAGTCAATTCTCAATTGATGATTATCACTTCCTTTTCGTTATGAATGTAAAGATTTTTATACAAAGGTAAAATAGGGCAAAGGCAAAAACACAGGAGCCTTTTTGTTCCAAGTACATGACATATTTTAAAATCTTGGGCACATTTAACACTTTTCTTTTCCTCTTTTTCTTTTTTTTTAATACACCAAAGTCCTTTTGTCATTTGGATTGGCCATCTAAACATTTTCAGATTTCAGAAGGGTGGTATCAGCAACAAGCATTTATCACTCTACCCAGAGTAGATGTGAGAGAATGAACACATTAATCATTGTTATCATGACTGCTACTAGTATCAGTCCACTACAGTATGTGGGCTGCATAAATGTGAGGAGGTGTAAAAAGAGATGCGCAGTGTAGTCTATTAAATAACCAGGTTCACAAGAGAAAAGCTGTATCTTTGTAGGTGTGTATTACCAGGTTATTCCATTATCACTAAATAATGTGTGCGAGAACAAAAGAGGGAAAAAAAGAGAGTTCATGGAGGTTATTATAAAATATATGAATTGTCATGTTATTTGCCTTGATGATAGAGATGCAAGAGGGTTAGTCTGAAAACACTGCAAAGGAAAAAATACCCTTGCTGAGCATCTAAGTCTTTTCAACTCGCATGCTGAAATATACTTGCAAGGCAGCTGGAATGAGATCAGCACTTACCCGAAAGAGTTAAAGTGGCGCCTGAGGCTATCCTTCTAAGAGAAGCTGAGTGTTGTTTGAAGTCATTCCAAATAAGAATTGTCTCCTAATTTAATGTTTTCAAATCTTTTTATTTGTCATCGTCCATTTTGCATCGGTATTTTGCTTTTTACACAAAATATAAAATCTTACAGAAAAAGATGTGTGCTATTTTCAGTTTTTTTTTATTTTTGAATCTCTGGAATATGGCCCTGTCAAACTTGCCAAAGTGAATCCTTAATCAAGCATTTTCAATGAAATATCAACAAACTTTACCAAAAGAAAACAACAAATTGCTGGTTTTCTCATCAAAAATGCAGCAAAGAAAACAAACTTGCTTTTGCTTGTTAGATGTTCTGCTTCGCATCAATTACTTGCACCACAGCCAAGATAACCTTTGTAAATCTTAATTTTAAGATCATGCTTGAGCATTGCTACACATTGTGTTTGGATGCACTTCACAGTGGTTGATTCTGTACCTCTGTATCTGTTTGAATGTTGGTCTGTATGTTTTATTGTCATGACCTTTAGAGGCAAAACTAGTTTGTTTTCCAGATGAGGATGACCAGCTTGATGGTCAGCTTGATGTCTTGCAGGTACAGTGGTGAACTCTTAAGCCATTCAGAAGTGACTAGAAAACCAGAGAATGAGGACATTCTGGCGGAGACTGGATGCTGGAATTGGTCCTTAAAATCAGGTAGGTACTGAGTGTGATGAGAAAGGTGTGACGGCTGAAGAGGCAAGTTCAAACACTCCTTGAAGAGCTTTGAGAAGAGCAATGTTAGTAAGCTAATAAAGGCTAATGATGATGATGTATACTTTATTGATCCCCGTGGGGAAATTCCTCTCTGCATTTAACCCATTCACTCAGTGAAGCAGTGGGCAGCCACCAGTGCAGCGCCCAGGGAGCAGTGTGTGGGGACGGTACCTTGCTCAGGGGTACCTCAGGGTAGCTGTTCAGTGGATTCAAACCCCCGACCTTCCGATCATGGGGCAACCGCTTTACCTACTGAGTTATCCCTGCCCCTGCTATCCCTAATAACACTGATAAAAGCACCAGTACTTTTTAAATTAATTTTTTATTCAAAAAACAACAAAATCATAATACATGATATGATGAGACTATTTTTTAGAAAAACATGCAAACCTGTTTTAACTCATGACTACATCATGATAACGAACAACGTACAATGTGTTCCTTCTTTCAGCTGCTCCCCCCACAGCTGATGACCTGCCTTCATCTCACTCTATCCCTATTGAGGATGCTAGGGATAGAGTCAGGATAGGATAGAGTTTCTGTCACACCAACACTCTGCATGTCCTCCTTCACTACATCCATGAATCCACTCTGCGGTCTTCCTCTTTTCCTCCTGCGTGGCAGCTCCATCCAAATTCCTCCCTTTCTCTCACTGCTTCCTAACACACCTTTTCCCTTTCTTCTTCCTTTTTAGCCAAACGTAGAACAATCTCTAAAAGCCCCCTGTTATCCAACAGTACCAGAGGGCATTGTTGTTAACCCAGGCCCTGACCAGTCCAGTATGGAAATCCCATTCTTTATTCATCCACATGTTTGTTTTGGCTAATATTTTATGCTGTTCCTCTCCATTCATACTAGGAGTACACTGGCTCGTGGCCCTCCGTGGCTGTGATGAACAATGTGGAACATACACTCTGTTTATTCATTCACAAAAGAGACTAGAGGAACAAAATCGGTCTGAGACTTCACACCTTGATCAAGGCAACAAATTCCCACCATGCCATACATGGTCCAGATTTCCTGCATCCTGTAGATTCTTGTAGATTAGTTTGTGACATATTTTTTGTATAGGTATGATGTTGACAGTCCAATTATGACTTGCAGTGATACAGAATCATTCCAGGCAGGACCTAATGTGTGGTAAAATGTTCATGTACATCTGACTTTATGAGTAATCCTGCTAACAAACAAACAAAAAACCAAAAAGGAATACTGAATATATTTCAAGGGCAATTATTAAGGGAAGCTTGAAAAACTATAACAAATGCCAAGTTACAATATGTACACAAAAGTAGATCCTATATGTTAAAGTAGTACATGGATGAAAGCATATGGATGAAAAGTTAAAATACTCATGGGTGAATTGAATTTATCTGCTTCAGTGTGTTTATGTGCATGTTAACATGTCGCACACATTTCAAGTTTTCTTAGAAACATGTCAAAACAGGAACAGTTGTGTTATTAGTGATACAGTCTCTGATTTTATTGACATGACAAGCAAAAATGTGTGATATGAAAAAAAAAATCTACACAGGTCTTATATTAGAGAGACGACTTAATAAAAGTTACATTGTAGATTAAAATCCAAAGTACAGTTGATGGATTTTCAAAAAAACAGGAAACATTCAATCACTTTAATTATACAAATGCTTTACGTGTAGATCAATATTATACAAACCTCCAGGCTGTAGCTGTCATGCCAAATCCATCATCTGGTAGATGCCACTAAGCCGAAACAAATGCTATAAAAAAGCATATGAGCATGCGGAAAAGTAAAAATGTAAAAATGTTCCATGCACAGCATTTCTCATTTCTTATGAATGAGCAGAAATCTGATTTGTAATGGTAACCTTAGTAAAACAGGTTACATGCTAAAATTCACTAATTTTGTCTTTGAAAAGCCAACTTTCCCAAGATGCACAAAAAGCCCTTTGAATATTAAGTGAGTAATGTGTAAGTGTTGGATAAAAATGTAATAAACACAAGCAATATCAATATAAATCTTATAAAGACTGCTGAATAAGAAATGTGTTGTTTGCAAATTGTATTCATTAGGACTCGTGCTGCCTAAATGCTTAATGTAGCAGGCATGATGGCAAAAGCTTAGCATGGCCTAGGACACAATTTCAGCATTTATTGCGTCATTAAAATTTACTTGCTCGGGGCAAGGTCACTCCTTTTTAAAAATATTCTGGAGAGGTCATGAAAAAATAGTTAGGGTCATTAAAATTTAATCGGGTCTCCATTCCCACAGGTATTGCAAAAGTTTTATGAACAACTCCGTGCTATCAGATGTGCTATATATCACAAATAGCCTGAGGAAATATGACGCTCCGATGTACCTCATTCAAAGCACACACCGACCAGCCACATTTTAAAAACCACTAAGAGGTATAGTATATGGGTGAATAACACTGATTAGCTTACTAGAGTGGAAGCTACCAATTTTGGGGTTGCATTAGGCAACAATTGAACAGTTGAAGTTAATTTTTTGGAAGGTAGGAAAATGGGCAAAAGTGTTAAGTGTTATCATGGCTAGAGAACTGGGTCAGAGCAAATTCAAAACTGATTGGTACTGTAACGTGAGCTGTATTCAGTTGTTGAGAGGAGGCGGCAGAAACAATCAGCAGGACAGTCAAAAACTCACAACCACACTGGTACAGGGAATTCCACAGTGCTTGTCCTTTAATAAACACACTCTTCACCAACCTTACAAGGCCCGGTTGAATGGCTGCTGTCTTATCATCCATGAAGCGAGCAGTGTTCATACACGTCGTAACGTTATTTTGAGTTAGGGAGGTAAAGATATGAGGTCCATCTCTGTCCATGCGTCCATGTGCCAGCACATTTCTCCCACATTCTACAGAGGGCAATGGCGCATACTTGTGACATCACTAAACATTAACTTGGGTCAGCGGTCCCCAACCCCTGTTTGGTACCAGGCCGTGAGAGTTGAGGCTTGGGTGGGAAATTTATGGTTTTCGGGGTTTTTCTTGGTTTTTATCGTTATTTTTTTATCGTTTTTATCGTTAACTCGGTTTCCCTGGGTCTTGTCCAGTGTGTTATGAGTAAATCTTCTTTTTTTTGGTACTGGCACTGGTTTTATTTGGTTGTATTTATCCGCAACATTTTAAAGGCCGATCCGTGAAAATATACCAGTCCATGGCGCAAAAAAGGTTGGGGACCGCTGACTTAGGTTGTCTTAAAGAGACAGCACACAATTGCGACTGTTACAATACCTTACAAAAGTGGTCCAAAGAACCACAAAGCATGAACTGGTGAAATAACAATGGGCACCCAAGGCTCGGTTATGCAGCTGAAGAGCAAAGGCTGGCTGCTGTGGTCCATTTCCTGAAATCCTTAATGTTGGCAATGGTATAAAGGTGGCAGAACAAACATACCAGGGCATGATGTTGCACACAGGGCTACATAGCCAGAGTGCCCTGGCTGACCGCTTCCCATTGCTGAAAATATCTACACATGAATGTCAGAACTGGAGCATGGAGCAATGCAAGAAGGTGTCTGGTGTAATAAATCATGTTTACTTCATGTGCATCATTTACCTCAGAAAGACAAAGAAGCAGATTCCACATAGAGAAAGTATGAGATCTGCAGTGTTCTGCTAGAAAACCTGTCCATTGATCTTGATACTACGCTGTGACACAAAGCACATAAACACAGATTACATATACACAGCCCTTTATGGGAACAGTATTCCCTGATGACTGTGGCCATGGTAATGCTCTGTACTACACTGCAAAACAGTTTGAGGAACAAAGAAATCAAAGTGTTGATGACCTTCAAATTTCTCAGAACTCAATTAGACTGAGCTCCTGCATGAAGCAGGGACAAAAAAGAAACTTTGAGGACTAAAATGATCTGCATATAATGTCTTAGAGCTTTATAACACAGAACACCAAGGGCACAAATAGCTCATTTTAATAGTTTCAATTAACACTTGACATATCAACTATTTCAGCATTTGTATAGGAATAATGAAATGAATATAAAAATTTAACTGATAGAGAGGAATACATGCCATGCCTGGGTATATAGCTGTAATCCGCTACAGTATGTTATGTTAGTATGTTTTGTGCTGTTCTGTAGAATAGGACAAAACATGTTCAGTATCGTATGCTAATCACTGTTTAAAAATGATGTGCAAGTGATGCTTAACTTTACTTTTGTATGCTTGTTGCTCAAGTCTAATTGGGTGAAATAATCTCACTGCAGATCCAGGGCATAATAAGATTAAACATTACCATCAGAAGTGGACTTTTCCAGACTATCAGATTTACACTCCAGTCCCATGCGACCTGTTTATTTTCAATTAGGTTTTGAAAATGAAAAATGTTCTGGCAGAGTGTGGGGGTGGAACAACACCTCTCTGAAAGTCTGCCATGGCCTGCTGCTCATGTTCACACTCATCCTCTGTGGGAACTCCCACTTCCCGAATACAAGCACACACACCAACTACATATTCTGAATTTGCATTTAATTTTATGAAAGACAGCAGTGAGATATGTACAGTCTGTAAGCATACAGAAATAAATAGCATACACTTCAGTTAAGCTTGAGGTGATTTAGCTGATGTGGATGAGAGGTTAAAGGTGAGTGAATGAATATTTAACACTCTAAACACTAAATAAAAATAAAAAAAAACTCTGAATCTGCCAAAGAACAAGGATGCCTGCAATCAAGTTAAATGTCTTAACATTTGCTGTCTAAACCGAAACATTAGCAGCAAAGAAAAGTACTTCACCAGAGCTGAATAAATGAGTATTATCAACTTGGTGCAGTTTGACACATCACACAAAGATAAACTGATGTGACGTCTGTGGTGTTCGAACAAGAAAGAAAAAGACAAAGAAAATCGTTTATCATTCCATAGTTTTGCTCCTCTTGCTGTGGGCATGGTCAGTTGAACTACTTGACTGACTCGATATAATTTAGAACTTGAAATACACCATATTGCCAAAAAATATTTGCTCATCTGCCTTCACATGCATGTGAATTTCAGTGCCATCCCATTCTTAATCCATGAGCGCCCACCCTTTGCAACAGCTTCAAGTCTTCTGAGAAGGTTATCCACAAAGTTTAGGAGTGTTTATGGGAATTTTTGAGCATTCTTCCAGAGGCACATTTGTGAGGTCAGACACTGATGTTAGACAAAAAGGTCTGGCTCACAGTGTCCGCTCTAACTCATCCCAAAGGTGTCCTATCAGGTTGAGGTCAGGACTCTGTGCAGGCCATTCAATTTCTTCTGCACCGAACTCACTCATCCTTGTCTTTATGGACCTTGCTTTGTGCACTGGTGTGCAGTCATGTTGAACAGGAAGGGACCATCCCCAAACTATTTCCTCAAAGTTTTAAAGTTTGAAATTGTACAAAATATCTTGGTATGTTGAAGCATTAAGTGTTCCTTTCATTGGAACTAAGGGTTCAAGCCTAACTCTTGAAGAATAGCCCCACACCATAATCCACCCCTCCACCAAACTTTACACCTGGCACAATACAGCCAGAGAAGTACTCATGGCAACCACCAAACCCAGACTCATCCACTGGATTGCCAGATGGAGAAGCATGATTCACCACTCCATGATTCACCACTTTGTGGCTGAGTTGCTGTCTTTCCCAGTCACTTCCACTTTGTTATTATACCACAAACAGTTGACTGTGGAATATCTCATAGTGAGGAAATTTCACAACTAGACTTGTTGAACAGGTAGGATTTTATAACAGTACCACGATGAAATTCACTGATCTCCTGAGAGCGACCCATCCTTTCACAATTGTTTGTAAGAAATACACTACATGGCTAGGTGCTTGATTTTATATACCCATCGCTGTGGATGTGATTGTAACACCTGACTTCAATGATTTGGATGGGTGAGTGAATACATTTGGCAATATATTAGCGATATGAGCTAAATTGAAGAAATCTAGCTATGTGGTTGCTGAAATGTTCTATCTATGGTCTATTTGGTTTCCTAGAGTAAAATCAAGATTGTTTTATGTAACTGTATGTCCGGACTTGATCAGTTGCCAGTGAAGAATCTCCATTTCTGTCATGTGGTCTAGCTTTTAAAGGCTTTAAAAAGCTAGACCACAGGAGGTTACTGCAGCAAACAAAAAAATGGCCATTAGGCATTTAAGAAGAGCTTAGTGGCCATTTGCTGCAGTTTAGTTTTGTATAGCTCATTCAGTTCTCATCGCTAAATGACTCGCATCAGAAATATCCGACATGACTGCAATAATTGTTTACACTCAGGAAGAATTGTATCAGGGGAGCTAGGTAGGACTACTTAGAGCTGATTAGTGAACAGCTTCTGTTACTATTCATTACATATTCTGAAATACCTTGCCTGACTTCATGTTAGCAACATGCCCAACTGGTCAGGAAGGTATGAAACACATTTCCTTTCCTTTTTTTTGAGAGCGAGCTTAAATCATTTCAATTGACGTAATTATTGAAACAAACTATTATAGAGGACTGAATTAATGTGAACCACTGGAGGGTGTTTCAGATACCCTTTGGCAGCAGAGCAATGAAGTAGTTTCAGTTCAGTTCAGTTTCAATTAAAAGTTTGTGTTGTGTTGAAGCAAAGGATGAAAATAGTTCATAGGCAGATGGAAAATAACCAGAAAAACCGAAAGAAAACTAGAGAAAACTAGAGAAATTAATGTATTTGACAATTAGACTCCTTTGACCCAGACTGAAACCACGCAAAGAGGAAGCTGATTGGCCTAAGAAGGGGCAAGAAGATGATTGGAATACAGTAATGATGACAGTGTTGAGATTGACAGCGTGGGAAAGTGGTAGTGATGTAAAGAACAAAACCAGCCTAACACCCAGGAAAGCAGGCAGATGAGTGACTACAGATCGTCCTTATTGAACTTATACATAAGCTTCATATACTTCAAGTGTATAGTGTAAGTCGATATAGGTCTGAGGTAAATAAGAACTAGCAAGTGTTATGCCTTATTCCCACTTTAGCTATTCATTTGATATCCATCCACTTATGTTAACTAATTACAGACAGTCGTTCCATGTCAGCGTGTAAATGTTTGTTCATGCTGGAAGCGAGAAATAAACTCCTGATGTGCATGTGTCTCCCTCCCTCATGCACTATTTTTCTGTGTTTGGGCCACACATTATAGAATAGAATAGCCCTTTATTTGCATTGTACATGGACAATGAAATTTATGTGTACAACAAAATTTATGGATTAAATTATAATTAAATTAAATTCAAGATTCAAGATTTTTTATTTTGCCATTTGCACACAGGACCAACAGTCCATGTACATTGGAATTCTTGTGCAGAGCTTTCCAAGTCAAATCACACTTTACAGTATAACAATATAATGATATAACAATATAAGGACAGACAAAGCAGAAGAATACTATTTTCTATCTACAAGGAAAAAGAAAAAAGAAAAAAACTGTACAGAGAGTTTGTAGTTCTCTACCTCTTACTGCACTCATAGTATTGCACATTTTTCAAAGTATTGCACGTTATTTCAAAGTATTGCACGTTGTTTACACAGATCTGTTTCACAAGTCTGTTTTGAGTGTATTGCCCATTGGTCAGTGAACCGATCATCCATTCAAGTGAAGTTAAGTAGTGCTGTGTTATTTTAAGTGTTCTGTGTTTTTTTGTTTGCCATCAGTCTGACCGTGGCGTGCTCGTGTGTTGTGTGAGTGTTTCAGTGTTTGTGTTTTGCCAGCAATCTGACAGTTGCGGGGAAGAAGCTATTGAAGAATCTTGTTCTGTGTGTGATGATGCTGTCCGCTC
>VUQG01001540.1:0-11741 GCA_015106755.1 Etia nguti | reverse complement strand
TCAAAAAGTAATTAAAAAAAAAAAAAAAATCAGTGCAAAGCTTCTTCCTCTGTGTTTTCTTCTCGCCTCTTCTTCTTCTTTTTCCGTTTTAGTTTGACTTGCATGTGTTCCTGTTCTGAGTTTGTGAGCTCGCCATTGCTCTGAGCATCAGGAGTTGAACCTGAGTCCGCCTGTTCCCCGTCCTCCTGATTCTTCTTCTTCTTCTTCACGACACAGCTCTCTTCTCTCTCTGTATCTTTCTTCTTCGTCTTTGTCATTTTTTCAGAGCAAGCAGGCTCCATCGAAGGGGGTGAGAGCGCTAACGAGGGTAACAGATCTTTGACAGACACCGCTGCCTCTTTCAGCCTCATTTCCATCTCATCATCGCTGTCGCTGAAACGGGCAGAAAGAGGAAGAATGTCACACGGAGGGAAATGAAAATGAATCAATAATACAAGGAAAACATTAAAAAAGATGAAGAACCTTGAGCTGGGAACAGGCCGACGCCTTACGGGGGTGGGAGGATCTTCAGCTTTCTTTCCTGGGATGGATGTAGAAAACAGACGAAATCCTAGAAGAAGAAAACTGTCAGGTTTAAAGAGATGAACACAAGTTCCCATAGAAACAAAATCTTTTTAAAGAGCCAGAAACTTTACCTTCATCCTCCTCCTCATCATCTTTGTTACATTTAGCTGATTCTAAACAAGATGAAGTTTGAGGCTTTATCTCTGAAATACAACTGACAGGCAAATATAATGGTCAACAAGATAATCTTATGATTATCAATTATTATAACCAAAAGGTTTTTTTTTGTTTTTTGTAGTCAGAGCCGTTACCTGTCAAGAAAGTGTCCCAACTTTCTGGCAACATGCGTCTGGAATCCTGGCGTGACCTTGAGCTCGTTGCCATCATATTCATGTTCAGCGACAACGAGACTGTTGTACAAAACATTTTGAAGCTCATTTTATTTCTTGACATTGATATAAAAAAACAAAAACAGATTACCTCTGGACTTGCCTACTGAGATAAAGGATCTACAGCCTTTTGCAAAAGTCTCGAGCCTCTCAGTCTGAGCTCTCTTAGGCACCTTTTTTTTGGTTATTTCCTTCAGTAGTCTGCAGGAATAGTTCTCCGGGCTTCCTCAAGGACTTTTAAAGCTCTTTGGATGTTTCTGCAAGATTGCACTGGGGAGGGCAATCCGTGACTGATAATGTCCCATTCTGTGTTTTTTTTTCTATCCATGTAAGCTTTTACTTCATTGGCAATTTTGACAAGATCACCAACACCACTGGCTGAAACCCCCAAATCCTCTGTATTTCACAGGTGGCTGTAGACACTCACTGCTGTACCTCTCTCCTGACGTCCTCCTTACATATTAACAATGATTTGAACAATAAAATTCAAATTTGGATTCTTCCCTCCATCAGATCTGTTGCCACTGATTTTCAGTCCAGTTCTTGTGTAATTTATCATGGGTTCTTGACAGCCACACTTCCACTGAGACCATTTGTGGTAAGGCTTCATGAATGGATCAACAGAGGGGCCAGATGCATCACTCAGGTCAGGTCTTTGCTAAACTTTTCCCTATTTTTTTAAGGGCATAACTTTCAGATACTGCTCATTACATACTTTCAGTTCTCCATTTGTTTCATTTACTCATATTTTCTAAGACACACTGTGAACCATGCCGAGATATGCCAAGTTTTCGGCTAATAACTTTTTAGTAATCACTTTGTTGGTGTAAAAATACTATTTTGTGCCTGTCAAACTGTGTTTTCTTGGGGATTTTTCATTGTTTTAATTAAAGTAATGTGTTTTTGTGACAGGCTGCTATTAAAGTGCCTAAAGACACAATGTTGTGTTAATCAGTGTTAAGTGGCTTAACAAACAAACAAGGAAGACGACATTCCTCTGAAAATGATCAGGTACAATGACTGAACCGAAAGTGAGTGAAAAAGTAGCCAATGTCCAAAGAAACACTGAAAGACCTTCTGAAAAGCCTAAAGAATTATCGCTCGGACTACTTTAAAAAATCCTAAGCAAAATATAAAGAAATGAGGGTTGGTTCGAGGTAAAAACATTAACTTGAACCAACAAATTATTATTACGCAAAGCGAGATTCATTTGCAGAACAGATAGATAGTCATAGCTTATAAAAACCAACTAATTTTAAGTATATCTGGTTGTTTTCTTTTCATATTAATTGAATGTCATATCATTACAATTTACTGCTCACATTGGAAAGACACAATTCTTCACATACAGAGCTTTTCTGCGTGAAACAACAACAGCATGTTACATCTTTGTGGGTCAAACAAACCTATCCAGATCTAGAAATACTCTAAACCTTCCACACATTTTCCCTCCTGTGCAATAGCGAAAGAAACAACAATGTATTTTATTGGAAACTTGTAGTAGTGAAAAGCGTCACGGCAGTTTTGACACTTGGACGCATATTTAACATCAGTGCACTACAAGGAGTAAATGGATATTTTAAAAGGTAACACTTACCGCTTTGAGTCTTTCACACTGACGTCCCCATCTTAAAACACAGAGAGTTAGTGTCTTTAACAGAGCTACACTGCAGCTGATGAAACTCTCACACTGTGTTGATTTAGCAAGCTCAGGGGCTAGCTAAAGGTGTGCTACGCTCTTAGAGTCTTACCGTAATATTTATTTGTAACCAATGAAATAAATTTCATTAGAAAATGTTATTAACTGACAGCTCTTCATGCATGGACTATAAATATTAGGTGGAAACTTCTCTGGGGTACCTGTTGGGAACGACTAGCGGTGCTAGCTTGGCCCTTCGGTTCAAACAGAGGAGACAAACACTAACCTTTGCTCTTGACGGCCTTCGTCTCCCAAACCGCCTCCTGACATCTTTTAAGTACTTCGTCGTCACTGGTGCTGGAGTCGTCCGAAATCCCAACCTTCTTTTTAGCAGGGGCCGCCATGATGAAACACATGTGCCGCTAGTGTTGTGTTTTCAGCTGAGGATTGTGGGTAATGTATTTTGTTACCCGGGTGAGAAAAAAAACAAAGCGTTCTCGGACTCATCACTACTTTCCTTTCGTTTTAAGAAACTGTGGTAAATCAGGGTTAAATATTATTCGCAGACTTTTCAAATGGAAATCAAAGTTACATTTCTGGGTCCTGTTTTCTTCCTTTTTCCTGCAGTCACTATCAAAACTATTCAGTGGGTCGTGGCATGTTTGGAGTTTTATGACCTGTTTATTTTTGTCTCAATATTTGAGAATTCTGTGTAGACCCACATTAAGTGGGACACATGGTCACTCTAACTTGGACAGGTCTCACAAGCAGATCACCTCCTTTACTTTTTGTTCAGCAAACTTATAATGTGAGATTCAAGCTTCAAGGTGGAAAAACAGCATCCCTTATAACTCATTTATATTGAGACTAAGAGAGAAATTAGTCTTGGCAACCTCAGAACAAAGGTGAAAACATCACTTTACCCTGCGGGTTGCATATAACTTAATCATGTAGCCGATAATTCAACAACATGATACAGAGCATACTGCAGTTTAGACAAAGTTGGACCTTTAATTTCTCAAGTGCATTTAACACGACTCCGAAAGAGAAGCTCCAGGAAATGTCAGTAAGCACATCCACCATCAGTAATCTAGCATGGATTAGTGACGATCTGACAAGAGAGGCTGTGATATGTGAGACTGGGCAGTCCTGTGTCTGATTTGGTGATGTGCAGTACAGGAGCTCCACAGAGGACTGTGTCATCGCTTATATTTCAGACTTTCAGTACAACCCCGGGTGATGCCAACTACAAAAACCGATGTTTGCAGTGTTTGACTCTATTAGTGATGGCAGGAGGGGGGTGTAGTACAGAGCACTACTGGATGATTTTATGGAGTGATCTGGGAGGAAATGTCTCCTGAATGTGAGTAAAACCAGAGAGATGGTGATGGACTCTAACAGACTGATTCAGCTCTGCTGCCAAGAGGACAGAAACAGTTAAACTTTCTTACCACATGTTATGACCTCCTGTAACACAATACATCTGTCTGGCAGAGAGACATCTGTCACATATTATTAAAAATATTAATTTTAAAGAATTTCCAAAACATAGGATAAATAATTTTCATCTCATTCATTCACCCATTTTTTTTTTTTTATTTACAACAGATTGGATAAGACAAACATTTGCAAAATTAGCCAATATAAAAACTGGTGACCATGCAACAGGTGACAGAAAGAGTCCATAAAGTCCAACATAGAAAAAAAGGGGCACATTTGACAAAAGTGTGCCTAATGTGATATCCCATTTGTTGTGGGTATTAACGGACTACATAATATGTTGTCACTGACTCTTCCTCACTGTATTCATCCTGTTTTATAGAAGGTCATGCTACAAGAATACAGAAAAAGAACATGAGGAGGCAATTTTACATCCCTTCAGCTTACTGCCACAAGTAGACAGGAAAAGGAGACTTCCGCACATCAAAGGGGAAAAAAAAACTGGACTCAAGGCACATAGAGTCAATAACAGTACAGTAGGAAGAAGCCCTGATGTGTATATGCATGATTGAAATGCACATTAACAAATACACTTTAAACAACCATTTGCAAGGTTTCATTATTATCTCCTGCCTTGCAGGTGTTCGTTTCAGTAACCTAAAATCAAACAAACCCAACTATGAAGTGATATCCACGTTTCGCCTACAAATCACTCTGCAAGTGGAGCCCAATTTCAAACTCATAACTGCTGACGTTTTGAATAAATTATGGACAACTTTTCAGCATAATACAATTCAGAGCATCACAGTAAGTAAGGTATTCCTTCTAGCAGGACTGGCATCACATGAAATTGTGCACACTGGAAACTGGTGTAAAATTTGAAAAAGACATGATTTGTATACAGATGGGTTAAAATTTGCACAGTCACCAGTATCATCGATCAAACAGGTCAACGACTGCATCTACCCTAGTGCCTCATTAAAAATAGATCCAACTACCAAGTTACCTCCCTCTGTACTTTCAAGTTGTGTGCTACTGTGGTATTTCATTAGTAAACTGAGAAGCTAATCTCAAAGGAGAAGAACATACTCCCAGTTCAATAGGTATACCACATGTTTTGCCAAACTCAGCTGCTAAAGAGTGGGATTCACAGCGCTGCTGTGACAAATAAACAAAGGATGAAAGAACTATGCAATTGCACAAAGAAGGCAGAAAAACACTTCTAAACATGGACGGCACATAAAAGAAAAACATTTAAAGTCTAGTAACTAGATCTATCCCAGAGTTTTCATAGAACAAAGACATGGGAAAAGTTTTGTTATAACAATCTAACCGACTGTAGCAGAATGAACATTTTTTTTAAAAAGAAAAAAAGAAAAAAACAAACAAACAGGAAAAGGGAGAAGACCATTCTCGAATTAAGGGATATTCCACCAAAGAAGAAACTGGTTATCTTGTACTTCATAAAACGGACACCAAGCTTAAATATCTGACAAACAGTAGCAACTGCTCTCAACTCACATCTGAGGAAGAATCAAACTCAAACAATTACTAATGCTACATCTATTAATAAAACAAGACGGAAACACCTACATAATGCTCGTTTTTCCATAAAGGAAACACAATTGTCACTTGCAAAAGGTAGTTCAGCTCAAAAAAAACAAATTTATTACATCTGTAATTAAATGAAAAACAACTAACGTAGTCTACAGGCGTTGCCACTATAGATGTGTTACTCAAAATTGTCCCTTTCCAGCAGAGACAGCAGGAAATTAAGGCAAAAGTGTTCAAGCAGTTACATTACACATGTATGACAACCCAAAAGGAGAACAGAAAGGTCTCAGTCAGATATAACAGCGAAATACTGAATTAAACATCCTCTCTGAGTCCAAGAAACTGAGCTCTGTCGGGTACTGATGAATTGATCCATGATTTCATATGAAGGCAGATATGGTAGTTTTTTTGTTTTGTTTTGTTTTTTTTTAAACTATGGTGCTTTATTCTGCTAAAGATAGAATACTTCTGTCCCTGCCCCCTTTATTGAGGGGCACAATCCAGAAAATCTGTCTCCTGGGAGCTACTGCATCCTTTTTACCCCCCCTTCAGGTATTACAGACCACCATTGTAGGCATAGTCCGCTTTGTTGTGCATGATGAGTTTATTATCCACAAAGTAGAAACTGTCTGATCTGGTCTCGTAAGGATGTGCCACCATTTGACGAACTGGAAAAGGAGAAGGGCAAACCATCAACTAAGAAATAAAGATATATACAGATCTGGTAATATGAACAAAAGAGAGCAGAACTTACTGAGGTCGTCAGGAAGCTGTGGGAACTCATAAATGTGTTCACATGTGTTGCAGCTGTTAGGAATGCAAAAACCGAAGTCAAAGTCGAAATTCTTGAGAAGGCGTCCCTGGAAGTAATGCCGCTCAATCATACGGAAGCTGTTAATGGGTCGGTCACCCACCGTGAACTCCACTCTGCAGAGAGGGGAAAAGAGACAAATTAAGAAACTAAAAAGACACCCGAGGCTGATCGTGATGCAGTCACACCGTTTACTCCATTTACTCACGTCGCACCAACCGTGCGGAGTTTTAGGAAGGCTGGTGTAAACTGGTATCTGACAAAACGCCCCGCACTCGTGTCCGGATCGCCACCCTCCTCTTCACTTTCCATGGGACCTGATACAGAAGACTAATTCAGCTGACTGGCATACATGCTTTACTGCAGCGCTTGAAATATACATAGGGTGTCTCTTTTCAAGTTATGATCATCCATCAAACATCCTCAAAAGTTGTGATAAAACTGAATGAGCACAGTTTGAGATGGTGGTGTCAAATCAAATCGGCGTGTTAAGGAAACACACAAGAAACCTAAATACATGCAGAGGGTGGGTCACTAGTTAAAAAGGGAGGCAATAGCGCTTTATCATGGGTCCCTCTTGTTAGAATTCTTTTTTTTTTTGGATAGATTTACATTTGAGATCAAAGTAAGGATACCAATACACAGCACACCCGCCCGGCTGGGCTGCGGCTCTCGTGCTTGGTGACAATTCATCTTTTTAATACATGATGACTAAACAGCTTTAACATGTTTGCATGGATGTGTGATCATTTCTGTAATTCATTCAGGTCTGTTCTATATTTTTAAAGAATTTTAAGCTTGGTATTGGCAGGCAGGTTTTGAGTGTATTACTTACCGCTGTTAGGAGGTTTGGCGATTTCAAAGAGCACTGTTCCTGTCTCAAGATCTCTGATTTTGAAGCGTGTAAAGTCAATGTTGTAGATATTATCTTCAGGTCTGCAAAGATAGTCTGGAATGTGGAGGGAAAAAAGCAAGCTAAGCCAAGACAATCAACTCATAAAGTAGATGTGAGGGGTTTAACCCTCTGAAGTCAAAGTCATCTTGTTTAGTAACACTGATGTTAACTCTACCCCACTCTGGAAAAAGGCAAAACAGACTTTTGAAAAAAAAAAAAAAGAGTAAATATTTTTTGATGTATGACAGCTTGAATTGTTATTTTATTTGATTGCTGACTGCCAAGATTTGGTGAAAAACTTAATGAGAAAAAGAAGCACATTCTCATTGCCTAGAATTAAGATTAGTGTTATCAACGCTCGTGATCTTAGACAGTTACCTGACAGGAAGCAAGCAACTTCTAGAAAGTAGAGGTCCCTTTATTTAAATTCTTCTGTATTGAGGTTTCTCATTTGATGCCATGTTCACATTTCAAGAGATTTATCCACCTCATTGGATGTGATTACAAGCTCTGTTTGCTAAATTGGATGCAAAGAAGGTACTGCACTAAAAAACTCCTAGTGATTGCTTTGATTGCTAGCAGACTGCCATAGCTGCCTGACAATTTTCTTGTTTCTCTGCAAACACTTGCAAACCACTAGCAAAGCAGTAGTAAAAGTATGATGCAAATGGAAATGGAGACGATTGGCATTCAAAGTAAAAGCTGTGGCTCTACAGCCAACATGTTTCAAAAGGCACAACTTTTACTCTGAAGGCAATTTGGATTGCACTACAGCTCAGAGAGAATCCAACCGTTGCTTGTAAGGGCTCAATGACCAATCTCTTGGTATGTGTGACTGGGGCTTTAGCAATTGTTTACCCAGCTACTACCACCAACCTCCAGCAACAGATCGGGGAATACTAATTTTTCTCATCATGACTGGAGTCTACATTGTCACCATGATTGTCACACATCCAAAATAGTGAACACGTTAACGACATGTCGTTACGAAAAACCTCAATATAACAACTTTGTGAAAGTCACACAACTGTTTGGAGCACAAACACTGACCTTTACTTAGAGAACTGAGACAGCACTTAAGGAGCAGCTAGGCTTTCAGTATCTGTTGTTCTGGCTCCTGCAAACTGCAGTAATGGTGATTAATGCTATAGAAAAAGGTTCTAGTGTTCAAACAATGGCAGTGAGATAGAGCAGAAGTAATGTCATTGTTTTCTGGGCGAGAAAAAAGTTAAAAAAAACATCGTTCATTTGTCACTGACTGCAGCTGTAGTCAACTAGGTGTCCGATGACAAACCATGGGATAGGGACTCAGAGGGTTCAAGCAGGTTACTACACGGGTGAAGATGATGACGCCTCAGGGGAGAATATGAAAGAAGCCAGCAATCCAAATGAATTACTCATTAAATAACTGTGTGGGAAGTTGGTCCATTATATTGATGAACACACAACAGGCCCCACAACATTGAGAACTTGTTCCAAATAAGACATGACCTGAGAGAGGAATCCTTATGTTCAGTAAGCCGGCAGGAAGGACTAATGTAAAATATCAAAGCATTAAAGTGTGTGGAACAACTGCACAGACGAACGAAGTATATCAATACATAATTCCACAAGTTTGTTCAAAACAGCAAACTGTATGAATATAGGAAATGTTCCTCTCAGTGATTGAGTTGTCTCCTTATGTTCTAATGAAGCCTCATCTTCATTTTCTTTATTTAAAATCAAGGAAAGTAACCCAAGCTGAATGTATGCAGTAAGATTCTCCTTTTCGTGAAAAAGGAGTACGTCTCGAGAAGTGTAAACTTCTACCTACTGCTGTTCAAGTACAGTATCTACATTATATGTAGAATTTAAGATTATTTCATATCGTTTTTACTTACTGTACATAAAGCCTAAGGATTGTAATTACACTTCCCATTGTGTTCACTGGGCTTTGTTTTTGTTTTCTTGATGTGAAAGCATCCACCTGTGTATACTTTACACATAATAAACTAAAACCAAAACACAAACGATCAACTGATCATTCATTAACAGCTGTGTCTGAACCGAAACTGTGTGCTTTATAATAACTTACTTAATAAACCTGGGTGAATAGAAGATTATAAACCTAAAAGCTTAGTCACTTCACCTCCAGTTGGGAAGAAATGAGAAGAAACATAACTGTACGTGTATCTCCCAAACACACTTACTAAAACAAGTTGTTAAGATAATAATAGGCTTTTAGCTGTTTGACCCCCCAAGCCAGCGTGGGGTGCCCTAAACAATGCTCGCTTTGGGGCTCCAAAGTCCTACTTGCACCCTTGCGAATAGTTTCGCCAAAACCCCAATGAACCGTGTTCTCGCTGAATCACCAACGTAACACATGTAGTATTACCTTATGAACACATTTAGTAAACGTACCCTTTGGTCGACTGCTCTCAAACTTCCTTTCTTAACGTTAGCCACAATTAGCATAGTGCGTAGCTAGTTAGGCGATGCAATTTCGCCGCTTTTAGCAATGCACAACTTAAAGTTGCCATAACATTACCTTCCGTAACAGCCCGGAGCCCGAGGACATGGTCCGGGGTAATATCTCTTCCTAGAGCCCGGAGTTCACCCTCTGTGACCACAGGCCACTTCTCCGTTTGGCTGCGTCTCGACTTCAGCTTCTTCAGCATTCCTCCGCCACTCTTTCTGTCCCTGTGGTTGCTCTCCGTGCCGGGGTCTGCGTCCGTCGGGCCCTTGCTGACTGTTTGTAACGGTTTGTTTCGGGAACCGTTCATTTCGGACAGCGCGGCAACAATGAAACGAGTTGTGGAGCCTATGAATTTGGGAGCGACTTAACAAACTAGGAGGGTAATCTCAAGATGGCGTGAAACGTGTTAGAGAGATGGTAACGCGAGGTTGTGATTGGCTAAGATCGATGGAGGTTGTCATAGTTACCCCAGGGGTGTGAATGTTTTAATTCCCGGGCCTTTCCGTTTCCTTATGAGCTGCCTGCGTTGTGTAGCTTCTAACACACAGGAGTGATCTGATTTGACGACCGTTTTATCTTGTCTGAAAGCCACCTATCTACCAGTTCTTCCGCTTTTGAAATATATTATCCTTTGTTTTTTTTGTTCGGATGTGTTGTTGGACTGGTCTCTGTAAATCCGTGCTACCCCCGTGTAAGTGTCGAATATACATTACATACTTCTTTCCAGCGTGTGGCGCTAGCGTGCTTGTCCGAGTTTTGTTGACGGAAGTTCCAACGGAAGTAGAGTAAATCAGCGATGGTGCGGCTGAAGTCGAGGTAAAATGTGCTATTCGTATACTGTTTCCTCTAGCGTGTGTGCTCATAGTTTCTGACGCTACATATTTTGCCGGCAGGTATTTACTATGCGAAGTCAACGTGTCGGACAGGAGCCAGTTGTTGTTGCTCGACGACCGAGCAATTATGGTGGCAGTGAAGGCAGCGGTGGCCCGCACACATGGGGACTATGGGGCTGCTATGTGTAGCATTAGATTTTGTGGTAAGAAATGTTTAGATACTTATCAAGGATCGAGCACCAACAGTTGAAAATACCAGTGAAAGTTGTTCAAATACACATCAGAACTAAAGGTAATTAAAAAATAAATTTAGCTGTTCGTAATGTTTGCCTGTGGAAGCTGGTCAAGTAAAATTAAACGAAATAATAATAGTCCCAGCCCTTTGGCTTCTGGAGTGACGACACTCTTCTTGACATTGTGCTAATGTTGCTGGAATGTTGTTTGACTTTTAATTTTTTTGTCTTTTTCCCCTCCTTTTAGTTAAATATCTGAATGCTCACACCGGAATAGTATTTCTACGTTTTCCCAAAAGGTGTTACAAGCTCCTGTGGTCTGCATTGCCTTTCATTACTTGCATTGAAACTCGTGGGCAAAAAATTCCCTGCTTTTTAAACTGTTTGCATGTAGGAGGTAAGAAAAAACTGTACACCCATATTTTAGAATAAAATATACATACAGTACTGTGCAAAGGTCTCAAGCCACTCATCATTTCTTCATATATTGCTAGAAAAGTATGAAATGGGTACACTGATTTATTGAAACGTGTGCAATCATAAATTTAAATACAGTATATAAGGCAAGAGTTTCTACAATTCAAATGAGTTTGAAAGTCAGTACTGGGTTTTACCACCTTTATTATTCAACACAGTCTGAACTATCTTACTTCAGATAATTATCTTTGTAAATATATAACGTCTTGATGCATACTCAATCATCCAGGTAAGTAAATCCCCAAAAGTTGATTCTGTTCATCTGGAAGTAGCGTTTTCAGTGGGAGAAACGTTTCGTCACTCATCCAAGTGACTTCTTCAGTCTCAGCTGACTGCAGGTTTCCCCAATCTTATAAACAGTACATTTGCATACTGACTGAAACTAGCCCACTGAGGGAACAATGGGCTGGGAGGTCAGTCCCTGTTTAGGTCAACCCTCCTAGTTTGAGTTTTGTTTTTGTTTTATAGTACTCATGTGTTGTGTTGCTAAGTTTGTTTTGCCAGCAAATAA
>VUQG01001539.1:0-16422 GCA_015106755.1 Etia nguti | reverse complement strand
TGGCCCATAAAAACGAAAAGGCCCTCTTTTCCTGCTCATACATGCTTGGGGCAATCTTGTCAAAGTGGACGCGCAACGGGATATCATTGCGTGGCTCAAGCATGTTCATCATAGTTTAAACTCCTTGTTTTGCACAACGGAATATGGCCTCCCGTCTCCAGCTAAACACCCCAGTAGCTTTGTAATAGCTTTAGCCCGGTCGGATTGGGCAGCAAAGGCCTGCTTAAATGCCGCAAACTCCTCTGCTCCTCCACTTGGACCGCTAGCGCTGGCCATAACTACTTGACAGACTGACCACGCGCACCATACACATACTTTTTTTTTTTTCCTTCTTTTTCGAATCTTCGGATCACGTGCGTGCCTAACCGTGGAGTGGGATCGGTTTGGATCACGGATCAACCGTGATCCGTTGCACCAGTAATATCTATATATCTATATAGATATAGATATATGCAAGGTCTTCCCTGAAAAAGACATCATCTAGATGGGAGCATGTGTTGCTCTTAAACCTGTGGATACCTTTCAGTATCAGTGGTGTCTTTCCAGATAGGCACTAATGCAAGATGATGAGATGCTCAACCATTATTTTGAAATTGTTCCACAGTTTCTAGACTTTTTGTTGTGGTTGCATATTTGTGATCCTCTGCCCATATTTATTTCTGAGAAACTTTGCTTCTGTAAGAAGCTCTTTTTATACCCAATCAGGTTACTGACCTGCTGCTATTTAACCTAATTAACAGTAAATTGTCCCTCCAGCTCTTTCTTTTTTTAGCACCACTTACTTTTTCAGCCTTTTGTTGCCCTAGTCCCAACTTTTTCAAGACGTGTTGCTGTCAAATTCAAAATGAGCTAATGTTTAACATACAATAGTAAAGTTTCTCAGTTTAAACACTTGATACGTTTTCATTCATTTTATTGTGAGTAAAATGAGTGTTTGTGAGGTTTGTAAATCATTGCATTTTGTTTGTGTTAACATTTTACACATGATCCCAACTTTTTTTGGAATTGGGGTTGTAATTGGTGAGCTTTAGCGCTGCTGGTAGGTGGATAATTTTACTTACGGTGGTAGATGTTTTCCCTTTTTTTCGGTCCTTAAAAAAATATGTCCAGCTGATTGCTGTGGCTTTATTGTATTGTTGTTGGAACACTAGACTGCTATTAATCTCCTAATCTCATCTGTGCAAAAATGTGATTAAGTAATATTTCCAGAATGTCTGTATTTTCTGTTATTGCACAGCACACATTCACATGTGTGACAGTAAAGAGACATTTTGATTGATTCTTTAATTCGTCAGACTGAATATAAACATAAAGGTTTGAACCGAGCATCAAAATGGGGAAGAAAATTGATCTAAGTGACTTTGAATTTGGTCGTTTGAGTATTTCAGAAGATGCTGATCTACTTGTATTTTCACACACAACCATCTCTAGTGTCTCAAAAAGAGAAAATAGCCAGTGAGCAATAGTTGACTTGGCAAAGATGTGTTGTTAATACCAGAGGTCAGAAGAGAATGGCCGGGTGCCACTCCTGTCAGCGAAGAACAGGAAACTGAGGCTACAATTCACACAGGCTCGCCAAAATTGGACAACAGATTGGAAAAACATGACCTGGTCTGATGAGTGTTGGTTACTTCTGCAACATTCAGATGGTGGAGTCAGAATTTTGAATAAATAACTCGAAAGCATGCCTTGTATCAGCAGTTCAGGCTGTAGGGTCTCTACCTCACAAAATAAAGCACCTTGAGGCGAACATTGAATTGAACTAATTTGCCAGTGGTGTAATGAGGGATAATCTCTTGGATCCCTTAGTACCAGTTGAGTATGAGTATTGTTGCTCACCACTATTGCATTATGGCCACAGTGTACCCATTTTCTGTGGCACACACTCTATGTCACAAAACTCAGATAATCTCAAACTCAAAGGACAATGAGTTCACTGCCTTCAAATGGCCTCCACAGTCACCAGATCTCAATCCAGTGGAGCACCTTTTGGGATTTGGTGCAATGGGAGATTCACATCATGCAGCAACTGACTGATGCTAACATGTCAATGTGAACCAAAATCTCTGGGGAGTGTTTCCAGCGCCATGTCGAATCTATGATATGAAGAATTAAGGCATTTTTGAAGGCAAAGGGGTTCAGCTATCACTTCTCAGGCAGATTAATCAACTAAAAATTTAAATAAAGTCTTTTGTTTATATAAAATGTAAATACAGCCCAAGTTAAAACAAATGCGTTTTAAAAATGAGAAAATTCCATTGCAATGACTGTGCTGAATCTGTGAGTAATTTAAAGTTATGAGTAGCTAAAACGTCCAAGTTGGTATTACATATCCAGAGTTATTTCTGGCCATCGATACCTCATAGCTCAGTTCAAACAACAGAAAAGATAACATAATATTTGGACATCTGCTGAGTGGGTGATCATTCATCAGTGAGCAAAGTGGCAGAGCATATAAAAAATTTTGTCTGGTTAGATGAGATAAGAAGAGTACAACGAACCGTGCACTTATGTGAATGCTTTGCGCACCCCACTAATATCTCCAGTACACGTGCATCTCAGGCACACGCATCCCTCTACACTACCCTGCCAGTTTTATTTTTACACCAGCTCAAGTGATTTGAAATTTAGGTTAAAGCACATTCTGGGTCTTAGTAGATCAACCTACATATTACAGTCGAGGACTTGGTCATTTATGACGCGTTGTTGTGCTAGACTGCAGGATCAGGAAGGGAAATTTGTGTTCCAGTTTTATGTCCTTATCCACAGCAGAGTCATAACACTGAGCGATACAGGGCTCGGTCAAGGTCATGACCGATAGCTCGCATGAAGTTATGTGTATTAAAACTTGGGACATTAAGCATTATGTCCTAATGTCCACATCCAAGATTGCAGTATCCAGCACAATATGTAATGTCTTAAACAATCGCACTTGACTGTTTAAGCACTTGGAGGTTTAGTTTCGTGCATAGTTGTGGAGCTGATCGCACTGCAGAGCTCACGGTGGGGTGTTGGAGTGTTGTGGGTGTGAGAGAGCTCTTTGCTCGACTTTCTCATGACATCTGCAGTTCAAGTTCAGGATTTTGTTTCGGGTAACGTGTGATTGTGGTTAGTTATCCCATATCGATAACTTCAGTGTTATTCATTGGCAGCTCTTTCAGCCCACAAGGTTTATTAAAGTAATATTTGCTAGCAAAGTATAAATGCCATGTTAAAGATCAGCCATAATCAAATAAACCTAAATATATTTACACGTCTTATGAAGTCTTAATCACGTGTGTCATTGTGTTTATTTACACATAATGTTCTCACAGTCAGGAGGGCACGTCTTTACTTTAATCTTCAGTGCAAAACTAACACTACACTGAGATCTTAAAACCAGCCTATGAGTCATTGCAGGTATTGATGTCTGCACTGTTTGGGGATTTTATTTTATTTTATTTCTTTAACTCAATGCCAGAGCTTGAGTATAGTCATATACGTCACAATCACATGATGCATTCCTTTTTGCGATATAACCCGTATAACCTGTGTATTTTTGCATCTACACACAAATTCTTTTGGATGTTGTCTGAGCATCTACTCACATTTACTGATCAATAAACTGTAGTGCTAGAGATTATTTGTTATTCAAATACACACATGTACATGTATTTTGCCTCAGCTAAGCTTGCAGTCGCCTTTATATGATATGACACATGACATCTGTAACATCGTCTGTACACCTAGATTCTATACTTTCTCAACAAATGGCTTCTAAATTGACTGATCAGCGCTGCAAAACAAAGTACTCTGTATTCTGGAAGTACTCTGTAGTTATGATTGAGGGTATAGTGCGTTTGTTGTAGCTGGAAAGTCTGTGGGGCAGAATTTAAACCCAGAAAATATCCTTGCGTATGTGTCAGTACTGGTTCCAGGCTCTGTTGCTGAGAGCTGTCGAATATGGTATCAGTGTGTCCCCGGTGAGAAGAACAGCCAAATGGGATTTTCAAACAGGAAACTGGAAGGATGAGCTTTCCTCTTGTCCATACTCACAGTATAGAGCAAACACAGTCCCTGTGAGACTCTGCCTCTTTGTCTTTGACTCGCCCCCTCCCTATTTCGATTTTCTTCCTTGTTTTCCTTATCCCCTGCCTCTCTGTCAGAGCAGTGAGAAAAACAACTTGTACATTGCCTGCACAGCATAAAGGAGGAGTGCTGTAACTTAATTTACCCTGCCTGCTAAGTATTTCATGCTTGAGCTCTTGAACTTAAAAAGAAACTCATTTGATTGTTCTTAACTTAAGCTTCCAATTATATCTCATGGAAATTTTCTTTTCCTTAATAAACAGTTGTAAGTCTGTTTTTTGGGGGCAAAATCTCTGGCGAACACATTGAAGTACTACCTGTAGACTCCCCCCAGTGTATAACTGAGGTATACATGCAAAGCAGTTGTAGTCTCTCAGGGGGCATCATGTTCAGTGTGCCTGCAAGACAGTGAGCTCAGCTTTATCAGCCCATTACTGTCAGCCAGAGTGATAACAGTCCAATGGAGACACGGGCACATATGTATTTGCACGTACACACTCGCACCGCATACTGCATCACTGCCCAAGGCCAAGTTATTTCGCTCTTCCACTTTTCTCTCAGGCACAGTGGAAGTATTAACTTGTAAGGAGGTATTTATGAGTGTGTGAGGGTGCTTTCTGCTGTGTAATTCCAGCTTTTATGTATGGCTGCGCAAGATAATGTAAAGAAAAAAAAAGTTCTTTCTCTTACATAAAAAAAAAACCCCCAGGCCTAAAAACATGCTTTTATTAATAGCAATGTTCCCAAAAAGAACCGGATGAGTCGTCAAGTAAGGGCTCCGTGCAAAGTGTTGTGTCATCCTGGAATATGTCCAGAGATGTTTGAGGCACACTGAAGCTTATTGCGACACATGATTGTATCAGCACATAAAAAGGCCACTGATGGAGAAAAGGCTTTGATTTTGGACAATGCTGAGGACTTGCACAACAGGAGCACCGACTCAGTCTTACAATCTTGCCAGATTGCAGGAGATTGAGTTACTCCGCGGTGAATTTCTTTTTGACTGACTTTTATTGCATGGGATGTGATTTCCTTACAGAATGGGGGTAACTCTGCCTCATTTGGAGAAACAAGTGGGCCATGGGAGGATCGCATATTCCTGTGGAGGCTCATTACAGAAGTATCTATGACTCAGCTGTTGTCTGCGCCCCTATTTTCCTGTAGTAGATATAAATTTATGCAAAGTTTACACGCGTTTCCTCCTCTGTTGCGCTTTCTTTTCTCTCCCGCTGCGTTCCCCTGGCTGTCCACTTTAATTCATTTACAGAGTTATTCATGTAAACTCACAGTCACAGGGTAGTTAGTTTGGACTTGATTTGTCTGAATCCCAGTGCACTGAATGTTAGGGTAACAGTGTACAGGGTGCGTATCAATTTGAAAAGCAAGGCCGTGAAGGGACACCGGCTCACAAACGCCCACTTCCTTGTTATCTCCTTGTTCCGCTCTTGCATTGGCATTGAGTGAGAGCGCCACATAACTGTTTTTCCATTCTCTTTTATGTCTCTCCCTCTTTGTCTCTCTCTGGCTGTCTTGTCCTATCTTTCACGCACTCCCCCTGCCTCTCACACACACTCTCCAACATAGCATCCACTCATTCTGTCACTGTCATGTCAGCAAAGATATTCTTCCGTCATACTCAAGAAACTCAGAACTACTTTTTTTGTTGTTGTTGTTTTTTGTTTTTTGCTGCACTCACCATCCCCTTATTGCTCACACCTGCATCTTTCTCTTCTCGTTCGCTTCCCTCACAACATATCTGCCCTTTCCTCTTTCTTTCAGCTTATCTCAGTGACAGAGCCTGTCGCCACAGAATGAATTCCACCAGCTGAAGGGGATGCGTCACATGCAGTGCAGACTGCATGTGCCTGTCACAGCCTGCCCCATCCACAAGGTTTTCCCACAATGCTTTACGCCTCGCCAAAATAAATTGCTCCAGTTTAGTCCTTGCATGATAAAAGCAGTTCTCAGGGAATTTAAGCATAATTCAGCACAAATTTGATCTCAGTTCCCTTTCTGTTCCTGGTGAGAGAAAGAATTGATCCACGTGGTGGGGAGAAAATAGAGAAGAGAGAGATGGTGGTGAGAAAGAAGAAAGAGGATTGAGAGAAGGTGAGAGGTGGTGATGACAGGAAGAGCGATCTGAGAGAGTGAAATGGATATTGAAACGCTAAAAGGGGAGACAAATTAGCAAAGAGAAGATGAAGTGGGCTTGGAAGACAAAGGGGAAAGAAAGGGTAGAGACGATAGAGATATGAAAAATGTTACATTAAAAAGAAGAGGAGAACGATGGATAGGGTTAAGAGATGTAAGGTAAAAACTGATGATGCGATAGAAGCTGTGATTAATCATATGAGGCCAGTTTCACTAGCCACGCGCAGGCCTGAATACTCCCAGATTTGTTAAATCAACAAATCACTTAAATAGCACCTGTGTGACAAAGTGAAGTGAGCTAACAGATCTCAAATAGCAACACATCATGCCACAATCTAAAGAAAGTCAGGATTGACATAATTGACATCTGTCAGTCTGGAAAGGAATACAAAGCCATTTTTAAGGGCTTGTGACTCCAGTGTATCAGAGTGAGACCATTATCCACAAATGGAGAAAACTTGAAACACTGGTGAACCTTCCCAGGAGTGGCCGGGCTACCAAAATGACTTGATGACGCCTCCAGGAGATCACAAAAGAGCCCAGAACAACACCTAAAGAAATGCAAGCCTCACTTTCCTTAGTTAAGTACAGAGTTCATGATTCAACAATAATATGGCATCCATGGGAGAGTTCCTGATGAGACAAAACTTGAACTTTCTGGAAGGTTTGACTCCCTTTACATCTGCTGTAAAACTAGCACAGCATTTCATAAAAATTACACCAAGCCAACAGTCAAACATGGTGGCGGTAGTGTGATGGTTTGGGGCTGCTTTGCTGCGTCAGCACATGAACGAGTTGGTATGATTGATGCAACCGCAAATTCTGCTCTCTACCAGCAAATCCTGAAGGAGAGTCCAGCCATCAGTTTGTGCCCTGAAGCTCAAACGCACTTGGGTTATGCAGCAGGACAATGATCGAAAACACACCAGCAAGTTCGCCTCTGAATGGATTAAAAAGGTTTTGGAGTGACATAGATAAAGTCCGGATTTAAATCAGATCGAGGTGCTTTGGCATGAACTTAACAGGCCGTTCATGCTCAAAAAACTCTCCAAAGAGGCTGAATTAAAACAATTCTGAAAAGAAGAGTGGGCCAAAAATTCCTTCACGGTGATGTGAAAAACCCATTGCCAGTTATCACAAATGCTTGATTGCAGTTCTTGCTGCCAAGAGCAACACCAGTTATTAGATTTAGGGGACAATTAGTTTTTTTTTAAATAGGGTCAAGAAGGTTTAGATAGCTTCTTTCTCTCAACAAATGAAATCATCATTTAAAAATTGCACGTTGTATTTACTTGGGTTATCTTTGTCTAATATTAGACCTATTAGATTTATTAGGTGACAAAGTGAGAAAACTCTGTAATGGGACATGCTACCAGGATATACCAGATGAGACAACAAATACATTCACGTCCAGATTTATTTTTCTTTATGACAGTTTCAAACCGCAGCATCTGTAACACACTGAGGCACAAAGCAGCCTCCACTGTACTGTACAAAATACAAAGACTAAGCTGAAATTCGAGAAGCAAAAACAAGATGAGCAGTCATCTGAGAGGTAGAAACTGAAGCACAGTCAAGACAAACATTGACAAAGAGACGGATTATGGAGGAACGGCTGCCAAGACACAATCTGTACAATCATTCGGAGAGCTATAATGCTCTGATGGGAATCTTCTCTCTTTTGTGTTATTGCACTCCGTTTTTAGTAAAAGGCTTTAGTATAGCACACTAAAAAAAAAAAAGCAAAAGCACACATACACACACAAACGCACAGAGGGCTATTTCAAAATGTCCCGAGCAGTAATGCTAGGCTATCAGAGTTAACTGCTGACCTGCAGGAACAAGAATCGACAGCCATCTCCCTCCCTGCATCCCTTTAAGCCCCCAGTCTACTGATGGAGCTGCTGGTGCACTGTTTCGTATATATGTAAATGATTGCGCATGGTATGTCGTTATATCAAGATTTTCCCCACGTGGCTTTAAGAAAGTCTGACAGTTTTAGGCTTAAAAGCAGCGAATGCACACACACACTGAAATAATGCTCTCATTCCGAGATGAAGTGGCTCACGGGGGCTGTCACGGGCTGTTGTTGAGTCACTGTATTTCAGCCAGTCAGCCTCTCCTCCCTTGCCCTGTTGCAGCAAAGTGGGGTCCACACACCTTGACAGGATGATAACAGCAGCCGCGCATGATATCGAGCATAATTGCGTCGCTGTTTGTCATTTATCAAAGGTTTAACCAGCTGACATTTTCCCAGTGTGATGTGGAAGATGAGGCTGATTTTGATGAAACTGTTTGAAAGGTCATGTTCAAAACTAAGTCGTGTCGCGCGACTGACTTTCACCTTCCCTGCTAAGCTGCATGCAGCATTAGACTGTTCAAACATGTACAGCTTCACAGGTATTGGAGAAAATAATTCTCCAATACCTTTGTTCTATTCTTATAGAGCAACAGCATCTGAGAATTCTTCTTCTTATTGGAAATTCTTCTTCTTATTGCACAGTGAGTCAGGATTTCATTGTACTTCTATTTTAATTCACTCTAGAGTGGGAGTGGATCCAGATGAAAACCAGGAGGACCACTCTTTTGAGGTAAGCGCACTTGCTGCTACTATAGATTTTAATTCACCATATTTATTCGTCCTCTTGTTTTTGTTCTTTCTGGGATCAAATTATATTTTAATTTTAATCTAAATTTTTTACCTTTTTTAATCGAAATGTTTATCAGCTTCCTTCTTTATGCAAAATATATTATGTGACTGTCAAAGCGTATTGAACTGGAGTTGGCTAAATATTCCAGATTTTTTTAAATCAGTGCTTTCTAAATTATTCTCAGCACAATTTGCATTGATGTGCAGGAATCGCTTCTCAAATCCCATTTAGAAGATTGTATATTAGTGCCGCTGTTTATTGATGGGTTACGGCGAGTTAATTGTCATTCCGTGTGCTTTAACATGCTGAAACTTGAACATCATTGCAGTCTGTTTACGAATTTGTCTGATTTGTTTAGGTGGCTTCTCTATTTAGAAAAGGTGCACAATAAACTTAAGAAAATAATTCTGCCAAGAAAATGCTCAATGACAAAAAAAAAACCAGGTATTGGCCCAACAGCTTCTAATCTTGACAGTCATACAGTCACTTACATTTCACTGTGTTACAAGAAGTGATTCTGCCTACACATGCATTATGTCGCACTGGAAGCAGTAAGCCCTCTCTCACTGAACATGTGAGAGAGGGCAGCCACATGACTATAAAACTTTGAGTGGCTTTGTGGTTAACACATTTTTCTTTTACACTGTTTTTTTAATTAAATATTGAGAACTGTACATTACAGGGATTTACCAGTATGTATAATTTCTGCAAATACTGTACTCAAAGCACATCCTTCCATCCTTTCCTACTGACACATAATGGGCTTCCAGCCTTTAATCTTGGGTCTGCTGTTTATTTTAAGACCACATGGCATTAAAAAGTGACGAACACTTCAAGAGGAAATGCGGTTTCACTTCCTTTTGAGTGATGGTCTGCGCAATATCCAGAACAGAACACAACAGAGGCCCTCTGAGTGTGGCCTTTTGTTGTGCACACACCCACCCTACCATCACTACTTCCCAGCAGCTCTCCATTCACTCTCTTTTATCCTCTTATTTGAACCGACTATTATCTGCACGCTATGAATGGGACAAGGTCTGGGCATCTCTCTGGTATCAAGCGGCCAAATAGATAGCGAGGCCAAGTAAAGCTGGAGGAGGATCCCAGTGGAGACACAAAGCTTTTTTTTTTCTTTTTTTATGAAAACAGTTGAATGCATGCAAGACCAGAGCAGTTGTTCTTACTGTAATGGGGAGGGATCTCTATTGGTAGTTCAGTTTTTGGGAATAGGATTTTCCCTTTATTAGGTCTGACCCTCTTGTTCAAGCTGTGGTCATGTGATATGGCCCTGCTGACCATGCACAGGTGCAGGTTTTCAGCATTTCCATCAAGCACCGTATACAGCCACTGCAGACGGTCTTTGTTTGTCGGCGAGTAACATTGGTTCTCTTCTGGTCTACAGATTGCTACAGAGAGGCCAGACACAACACAGGGCCTGTGGCACTCTCTCGACTACAAGTATCCTTTCACTGCTTTCTTCTCCAAAGCACTCTCACATCTGCTTGCACTCAAAATAATTAACGCAGCGCTCTGCGAGGCCGTACTGTTCTGTGAGTATAAGAAAAAAATAGTGCTTCATTACATGGACTTTGAAGAAAGACCCTTATCTACCAGGACAAATAGAAAGTTCAGAAAGAACTGCTATAGACGTGTGTGGCCTGCTAGCAAACATACACTGTGTATGACCTCCTTTGTGCAGTTATATTAGGACCATTTGCGCACATGCTCTCATATTAGTTTCCCGGATATAAAATGTTCTTTAGGATGCATTTATCTAAGAGGTTTTAATTTTTCAAGTCAACTTTGAAATGCAATTAGATATCGTTGTGAGTTAGACAGTTCTCAGAAATCACTTCTTATGAACATCATGACTATTAAAGGAGTACTCCAACACTGCACTCCTTTCGCAGACAGAAAAGTAGCAAATATTATATTATATCTAATATTTAAAATATTATTAATTCATTTCTGCGGACCAAAATCCACAGTCTTTTGCTCTGTGCAAGAATACATTTTGTGCATTCCTCTGCCGTTCATAGGATGTATTCAGAAATTTACTCTATTCTCCACCTGTATTTTATTTTGCAACAATCTGGAAAATATATATAATTGCTTTTGGTAAAAGAAGGTTGATGTTCATGTCTGTTGCAACAATAAATAAAGGGCTAGTCAGCTAAAATTCTAAAAACAGGAAACAAACAGCCAAGCTGGATCTGTCTGAGGATAACAAAATCTGGCCAGGACCTCTAAAGTTTGTTTCTAAGGCTAACAGTTTGCTCCTCTATCAGTCTTTATGCTAACCAAAGTTAAGTGTTTACTAGCAGCAATCGTATTCTGTGGGAATGGTGTTGAACTTGCCTCCCCAACTCTGCACAATAGTGAGTACATGTTATTTCCCAAAATGCTAAACTATTGGCCTCTGTTGCTGTTAACTACATGGTAAGATGTTCCTGTAAGCAGAGAGTGTAGCTGGAGGAGGAAAACAGTTGTGCTCGTTGCAGGAGGATTTCACGAGGATTGCATTAAGTTTAAGCTAATTTAATTTTGCTGCCTAATGACTTCATGACCTGGTGCTTGGTAAGGAGCACATCATCTTACTTTATGGGCTTTATCTCTTCTGCAAAACAGTGCAATGTTGGATTGATGGTATCATCATTAAGAATAGTCATTTAATGCATGATTGTGCTTTTGTTTGTTTGTTTTGTTTGGGGCGGGGGGTTGTGCTTTCAAAATGAATGAGAGTGCAGAATTAGCATTATCCCGGCTAAGTAACTGACCTTTGATTATGGAAGAAATAAAGGTCAGGCTACAAGGTTAATATTATTTTGACAGCATGCAAAATATATTTAAATACATATATTTTTTTCTTTATACCGTACCCTTGAAAATGAATGGGTGAGTGTGTTCAAACATGACTGATAGTGCATACATGTTGTTTTATTTCCCTTAATACAGGGTTGTTTTCCCTTCTTCTCTTTGATCTAATTTACATTAAAGCAGGTAGTTGTTGAGATCTATCTCCACGACGATGCCAATAACTCCTGACAGTTTGTTCTCCAGAGTCTGTGGGATGATTGGGTTCAAGGTGGAACTAAAATCCAAAACGAGCAACCTCGCATAAGAGTCCGTGTTCTTTTTACATCTTGAGGCACATTGAAACAGTAGCCTGAGACTGTGAGGTATTAAATATGTTACTCATGAACAGTGAGAGCTGCTATGTGCAGTTCTGAAACCAGATATGACAAGAGAGGGTGGATCTGACTGTAAAACTGTATATTGGCTAACAAGCCAGTGACAGTAACAAGCCACACCCTGAGTCCTCCTGTCTGACACTTTGATCAAACAAACATGTTTAATTCTGTATGGCCTAATATGAGTAATTATTTTTGCGGCAAAATAATCATTTTCTAACCTAGAAAATTAATAACAATTCAAATGAAAATATCACACATTTATTAAAACATATATTAAAAGAATATTAAATTGAAATAAAAATTAGCTGTCGTTTGAAGGCGTACAAATTAAAATCTTACTGCTGAACACAACATCGGTGATCCAGCCTGTGGATCAAGGCAGTATTCACACATTTAAGGAGCTTTATATGTGCACCACCTGGTCTAGATGTAAATAAAAATAATAAAATAAGCATGCTTTCTACTTGATGGATTTTCACCTCTCACGGTGGTCCTGGAACCTAACCCTCATGATAATTGTGTGAATACTGTACATCCATCTTTTATACTGACTAGGGTTTTATTACTGCTGATCATATTTGGATAAGGGGATAGAGTTATCAGCTAAAGGCACATTAATATAATACAGCAGTCTATGGAAAAACAACTAATGCTAGAATTTTATTCACCAAAAACAGAGTTAAAACTTCTCGCATAAGTGGCTGATAACATTAACAATGTAGGAAGTCCCGACTGATGTGTCAGAAATAATGTGCCGATATTACTTATCATTTTTTTAACTGATAAACAAAAATTTAAAAACTAAAGAAGAGATGGAAGAAACACCCTTCAGCCATGTTGTCTGTTGATATTGCATAGTTTGCCCAGCAGAGGGTAAATTATGCAATTTCCCTATCGGCAGCACACATGTTTAGCAGATGTTTAAACCCCCAAATATCGGTCTTAAAATTCCTTTATCGGTTGAGCTCTGACTAAACTCATTTCATGTAGACAAGTGTAGACGGGGTCATTTTTGCTAACATTTTAATAAGTCTGTGTCTAAAATTTTAGTCTTGGAAAATCATTGCAAAGGAGTTCATCGTGACATATTTTACTTTGAAAACTGTTTTTAACAGGCAGTATTGGTTTATATTTCAGACAGATTATAAACCATAAAGTTTGATGAAGGTTGTAATCAAGTCCAAATCCATGTAGTGTTCAGGCTGCTGAACCAAAAACACAAGCAAGGTGGATGTGGTTAAATGTACTGAGAAACTTCCTGTTCTGATTAGGACATATTTCCGTTCTGTTTACATGAAACTGTTTCTTCATTTTAGTCATTTAGATGTTAAATATTGACTAGAGACTGAACAGTGGGTTAATTTGATAAATAATTATATTCACTGACCAAAATTATGGCCATGATTTTAAATAACTAATAGTGATCTACTGTGTCTTATGCAATAGCTTCACCAGTAGCCTCTTGACAGACAGACTGTTCTTCACTGCGTCTAATGAGACAGCTAGCCAGTCCCTACATGTACTAGCATGCTAACATTTGTATGATATGTCTGTTGGTTGCAACACACAATTAAAAGCTGAAAAACAGCACGAAGTGTACCCCTGCCATGGCTATATTTAAAGTTTATATAATGGGTTAACTTGCACATTTTAACAGACTGTGTGTTTTTAACAGACCTCGTGTGTATATCATGGGTTTTGGAATCATGTAAAGCATGCAAATATGAGAGCGGGAGAGAAAAGAGGAGATGAGAGAAGCAGGATGAAAGGCCCGACCAGTGTTTCCTATTGATGAGGAGGAAAAACATATTCTGAAGATGCTTTGAAGTGGACCAGGTGAGAGGAGCCTCAGCCGGAATCCTGCTGCCAGGTAATTGAGCCTCAACTTGGCTCACCATCTGCATCCTTGAGGCACACTGCTGCTTCCTTAACTGTTTCCCCGTCAGCCTGGCTTTAGGGTTCATAAGGACAAGCACTCATTCTGGGGGACATCAAAGCCTGTTTGATCTTTCCAGCTGAATTGGTTTGCATACTGTGGAGCTAGCCCAGCAACCACATGTTTTTGTTTTGGATCTGGAATCCCAGAAGCCACCCATGACTTCCCCCATGTTGAAGAAGTATAGAGTGGTTAATTACGTGGGTGTTCCTGTGGCTTGGAAATCAAGTCTCAGGGTGTTGCCCATATTTTTAGCATTACGAGGATAAACAATACCATGCAACAAAGAAGTACCAAGTAGAGCGTAGTGGCACCCACTGTAAATATTCCCTCCTTACATTTTGTATCGTATGAAAAACGTGTGTAAGTATTCATTATGCAATGCAATCAAAGTCTTGCATATTCTTACCATTTGATAACTGTAGTGTATGGAAATTCCAATGTCTTTAGGAGAATAAGCAGTACTGAGAATAGTGGATGTATCAGTGGAAGGGGCTAACAAAAGGCCATGCATCTTGGTCTTGTTCAATGAAGGAGACGGATTCAACTCAGTCCTCCGAGCTATAACTGTACAGTAACTGTACTGTCAGTCCTGTGTGCTTTTGCACTCGCTGCTGTAGATGCTGCTGTGTAACAAAGTTATCTCTTCCAGGTTGTATGACTCACTATAGCTGATTGACAAATAACCTTAGAGATATGTCATCAACGCAATTAAAAAAACAAAACAAAAGGTACACTGTGAGCACAAACTGCCAAGGCAGCTCACTCTCGGGGCAGTATTTACTTTTGTTTTCTTTGTTCTTTTTAAACATTATTATTATTATTATTATTATACATTATGTAACATTATGTAGGAGTATGTAATAAATAATGAGTATTGATTTGTAAATAACTGTACATGAATGAACTTATTATGTAATAATGTACAACAGTATATTTCTAACTAACGAGGCAGCTCGTCCGGTTTCTCTTTACAATATTTTCTTTAAAGATAAAACACAATCTGGGATCGACTTGAAATTCAATCTGAAATTAACAAAAAAATTTTTTTATGAGAGCTTGACCCTATTTGCTCTTGAAGAAGAGGTCAGAGGTCCAAAGTAATACACATATTGAATTCTCTATATGCCTATATGTTCTCAATACAAACAATAGTGGTAAGAAACATGGTTTTAAATAGCTCTATATAGCATTATCATCACTTTAAAAGTCAGATCAATCTATTGACCTTAAAGGAGAGGTCAGAGGTTAAATGTGACATCATATTTTACATTTTTATACAGTGTTTTTTATGTTGACAATACACACCACACTTGTGAAGTAGTTCCTACTAAAAACAACAACACCGAGTTAGGGTGACTGCAACCTCTGTCTGTTCTCCTGTTTCCTCACTGAACCTCTAGTTGTACCAGTGGACTTTTTTTGTTTATTAATTGATTTACATTTCATGTGTAATCAATAAGGCTGCCTGTAACAGCGCTTGTACTGGACATTTTCGACTACAGCATTTGCTTAAATGTTAAAATACTGGTCACCCCCCTCCAGGGCCACAGATACAGTCTCTTCCGGTAGGGCACAGCAGACCAGGGGAAATATAGAGGGAAGTTGAGTAAAAGAAAAATAAACAACATCACCAATGTTGTTAACCTTTGGGTCATTAAAGTGGGGCATGTCACAAAAAGTCTAAAACCACTGACCCAGATGCGACATTTCTTGCATTGTAGATGCTAAAATAAAGCAAATTTTACATTATCTGCATTTTTGAAGCTTTACTGCATCACACAAGTTATAAACAGGCTATTTACAGTGGCTTGCAAAAGTATTCGGCCCCCTTGATCTCCCTTAATCACATTTTGTCACATTACAGCCACAAACATGAATCAATTTTATTGGAATTCCACGTGAAAGACCAATACAAAGTGGTGTACACGTGAGAAGTGGAACGAAAATCATACATGATTCCAAACATTTTTTACAAATAAATAACTGAAAAGTGGGGTGTGCGTAATTATTCAGCCCCCTGAGTCAATACTTTGTAGAACCACCTTTTGCTGCAATTACAGCTGCCAGTCTTTTAGGGTATGTCTCTACCAGCTTTGCACATCTAGACTGAAATCCTTGCCCATTCTTCTTTGCAAAACAGCTCCAGCTCAGTCAGATTAGATGGACAGCGTTTGTGAACAGCAGTTTTCAGATCTTGCCACAGATTCTCAATTGGATTTAGATCTGGACTTTGACTGGGCCATTCTAACACATGGATATGTTTTGTTTTAAACCATTCCATTGTTGCCCTGGCTTTATGTTTAGGGTCGTTGTCCTGCTGGAAGGTGAACCTCCGCCCCAGTCTCAAGTCGTTTGCAGACTCCAAGAGGTTTTCTTCCAAGATTGCCCTGTATTTGGCTCCATCCATCTTCCCATCAAC
>VUQG01001538.1:67423-94128 GCA_015106755.1 Etia nguti | reverse complement strand
CCAGCTAACTTCACATTCTTCCTGTTCTTGCTGAAAACGGACCAAACTTCCGACAGGAGAACAACTGAGATAATCCATCCATAATACGAGGTTAGTCATTAATATAACAACATGGAAATAGAGCAGCTGCGAGAGAATTCAACATTAATGAATCAATCAAACGCAAGTGGAGGAAGCAAGAAGAGTGAGTTGAGTAAAATTTGACTTATCTGACTGGTTTTTTTTCGTTTAATGCGCCTTATAATCCGGTGCGCCTTATTTATGAAAATAGACCCATTCATCGAGAGTGCGCCTTATAATCCGGTGCACCTTATTGTCCGAAAAATACGGTAGTTTAATATATCATTTACTGGGTTTGATAATACAAAACCAAGTTTTTACACGTCAGCTGTAAAGGTTTGATGTAGTATTGTTGTCACCCAGCTGGGCAGGCAGCGTGGACACCCAAGTTTTTGAACAAGACGGCATAGTATTTTTATATTGACACCATAGGTGCATCTACTAGGAGCCTGAGGGCTAGCACTGGAAGCCGCCAGTATTTTTATTAAAATTATTTGTCAAATATGCTGTAAATGATGTACGGTATATGTTAGTCTGCTTTGTCACCCTTCATGTTATTAAGTAGTCCTAAAATTACATAATCCGTAATTAGCGTCATTAAACAGATTTATATCAGTTTATGCATTATCATGTAGAACAGTAAAGCCTTTGAGTGATCCTTGTAGCTTGCTTTTAAATAAATATAAACAATATGTCATATAATTTCATTTTTTCATTCAATTTTGCCGACATTTGTAATTTTCAGTAAATTCAAAAAAATAAAATGAGACTTATTGACAAAATGTCACAAAAATCAGATGCAGAATTTTATAATTGATTTTTGACATTATTACGTCAACATATCACTGTTTCTTTTAATACATCATAAGTATTTTGTTAGAGAAGCCAGTATTATTAATATATTAAAGTACCATCATCATGAATACATGTTTGGTGTTTTTTCATGCCAGACTGCTTGGAATTTAGCTGAAATTTAATTATGACAAAACTTCCTGCCTTATCATTTGATTCTGTTCAATTCTGAAGAAGTTTTGTCACAACTGGCAACCAAAGTATGAAATTTGTTGTTGGTGTTCCTGAGTTGTTGTTTTTCACAAAAAATGGTCCAAATGTGCAGCTTTTGGCCACCCAAGCATAACATGTAGCATAATATATAGATCTCTACTGCTTTTTTTCTGCTCTGTTGTGCTTTTTCTAAAGCAGCAGTTAGGTGGTTCTTACAAGAGTGGCCTTAACATCAATTGGTTTCTTACATATGAGGCCATTCAATGTATTTCACAATGCCGGTGCTCCAGTGTGACGTGCAGTTGTTATAAATGACCCATATAGCTCCTGATTAGTTGTGAGAATTATCTCATAATTGTTTTGGAGCTCTTCTTACTGTTATACTAAAGGTGTCGTTATTGCTAAAGTTAGTAGTCTGGCAGGATTTGTATTTTGTCTTTTGACCAGCTTAGTAAAATGAGTCCTTTTTTTGCCATCTTGTAAATGGCTCCTGCTTTCACAACAGCCGTTGTACCACCTACCATGAGGCGAAGGAAGTGTCAAGCAGAGATAACACATGTGACTGAGAGGGAATGCAATCAGACACTTAATAGCTAAAACAGTTTAAAAAAAAAGCAACTGTGTGATTAAAAAAAATAATTCTGTTGCCATTTAGATAATATCCCTTTTTGTTTATAAGAGGAGAGTATTTGATTTGCCCCTAGACAGTTTGCAGTTGTGAAAAGGTTAAAAGGGTGACTACATGCAGCGCAAACAGTCGAGAGCCTCCATTTATCTGATTTGCACAATTTATGCTTTTCCAGGGTGTCACACTGAGCAAAAATGTGCTCCATGTAATGTATGGTAAAATATATTTTTGGTGACACAGACATGACCAACGCTGATGGTCTTTGTTCTTTACCCACTGCGTTATTCTAACATTTACTACATAATGATGAAGCTGAAGCAGAAAATCTTAAATTGGCCATTTAGCCATTTGCTATATTTCAAATAGTAATCATTAAAAAAGTTGGGAAAGTCTGAAAAACTTTGAGTATGCACAAAACAGAGAAGACAGTCACCAGAAGAATCTGACGGTTGAGTTAGGTGCAGGAAGGTAGAGTCTTGTGTCAGAGAGAAGACTATCTCAGGAGATCGGCGCTCTTTCCGTAATTGATATAGACTTGTTGGAGAGGAACTGTGCCTTGCCTATAAAGCTGACAAAAGCAAGTTTCCAACAGACTTCATAGTTTGAAAGAATGAGTTCTGTCAAAACTTACCCTGTTTTGATTCATTATTAAAAATGTGCTCACCTTGTAAACTGTTGGTTCTTCAGTAATTGTTTTTCATACCGTGTTAATACTTTTATCCGAGAATTGAGAAATGCTGTTGTTACAGCAGACTTAAAAAAAAAATGAAAAAAAAAACAGTAGTAACAATAATAGTAATAACTAGTAAATAGTAAAGGCATTAAAGTTGTTATTTAATTTATGGTGCCATCGTGAGAAATGATTTCCATATAATTTGCCAGTTGTTTCCAAATTCTTTATTCTTGAAATGTTAATCTAGTATGACCTCAAGCACAGATATGGAGAGATGTATCTTTTCTTGGGATTTAAAGGTCCTTTTGGTTGATGTAAAAATAATGATAAGAGAAAAAATTATGGCAATACCCTTTGGTAGAAATTTGCATCACCAGGCACGGGAACTGCATCACTTTGTAGTAACCCATAGTATGACATTAGATCAAGACAGCTAAGACAAAAGAGGGTAGAAGTCAAACTAGTGACTGATTGGGCGATTGGTCACAGTGGGGTAATGACACTAACATCTTGGCGAGCAGGTGCTCAGTGCCAGGCTCTCCATTATGTACTCTAAGGTCATTACCATGCCATTACTCATTTACTCAGCGTAATGGAAATGAATCCTCAGGATTTAGCTGCTATGGCCCCAGACAATCTGAAACTTGATGTTCTCTTGATTGTCCAATTTAACACAGGGAGTAAAGGCATTTTGGGGTTTTAAAAAAATGGGTATGTGTTATATCTTATATTTGTAACATTTCTCAAGCCCTGACACAAACTTGAACTTTTGCAACACTCCCAGTTCAGTTTTAGTTATAGGTTTTATGAAGCCTGGCTGAAACACACAGAACTTTCAGCTGCTCTGTCAAATTAGTCTTACCTCCATGATGCTCATGCTGCTACTTCTGCAGGGGGCTTTGCTTTGATCATAAATTCTGATATGCATCTAAAACTATCAACAAATACTGTTCCCAGTCGGTTTTGTTTTGTTGTTATTTTTGGTGGTTTTGTTGTGTTTTCTTTGAGTCTATGTGCACACACAAGCCTTTTTTGGATAATCAGAATTTCATTATTTATTCCATTTTTTTTCTTTCATTTGTGTGACTGACATTTATGTGATTGGTTGGGCTATTTAAATAACCTTCAATGTCACTTATTGATGCAGTGATTTTATTGTGGCTAAACTCATCACATATTTCCCTTTCTTGTCCATTTATAATAATGACTGCCTCACTTAAGTAATTAAATGTCCTTAAGTGTTGTTTATTGCAGTCATGTTAACACCTTCATCATTAATTCAGGAACCTCAGCTTGTGGTTACACTCATTCCCTGGACAGTTTGACCAGTGGTTTTAATAACTTTGAACCCTGTGCTGCTCACTGAATTTCTTACCCAAACAAAACACTTGTGGAGAATAGCAGATCCAAACCTTTAAAAACATGTTTATGCAGCAAGGAAAGTATATTTCACAGTTAATATCAGTACATCCAGTCCAAGGTTTGCTGTTGACCCAGTGGCTCAATTTATCAGTGAGCTTCTTTGAGTGATCACGGGTAAAGTTCTAGCAGCGTGAGCTTAATTCATTTAATGACAATATAAAGCTGGGTTTTTACCTTGAAAGACGTATCATATTATTCCTATATTGAATATTAGATCAAACTGTATACTTATAGACTGCTGTCTGTTTCCTAGCAACTTCCCTGTTTCCACAGCATTGTTTTAAAGAGCTGGGGAGAGGGCTGATGGTCGCCATTTTATGTGTTAGCTCTGGGATGTCAGGTACCATAGCAATTTTCAACAGGAGACTCCCTCAACCCCAGCACAAATTAATAGTAATTTTCTTTCCATCAAGGGGATCATCATCAATTTGCATTACAATGGAATATGTCAATCAAAAGTAATTCTCCTGAAAGAAAAATGCCCATTTTGTAATCCACAGACACCCCTTACCTTTTATAGGAGGAAAAAAAATCACTTTTCAAAGGGTATATTTGCTTGGTATTGCTCAGTAAGACCTCCACTATTAACTGATAGAAATAAAATTACTTTTTGATAAAGGTTGAGCTTTAAAGACGCCTAATTTAATGCTACTCCTTGCTTAAAAGTGATCCTAATTGAAATTTTTAAATAAACCCACTTTTTATAGACCTGTTGATTGTAGTGGGGCATTTGCCAGCCAGCTGTTTCCTTCAGGTCTAGAAGAGACACAAAAAGAATGAACTTTCTACATCTAATACCTGACTGTACCTGATGCTGCCAATACCCTTTATCTCAGCTAAATGTGTAAAAATAATAAAAGTTTTTTCTTAAAAAGTAATAGTTTCTAGCATTCGTCTTGATTTGAAAACTTAATTTTATGTCCTTGGCTTTAGAAAACAGTTTGTTTCTCACTTTGGTTTTTAGTTTGTATGATCAGTAGTTTTGGTTAGGTCAAGTTAGGTTATGTGTGTTATCTTTTTGTGGGACTTGATCACTGCTCAAATTAATAATAATAATAATAATGTATACTTTATTGATCCCCGTGGGGAAATTCCTCTCTGCGTTTAACCCATTCACTCAGTGAAGCAGTGGGCAGCCACCAGTGCAGCGCCCGGGGAGCAGTGTGTAGGGGCGGTACCTTGCTCAGGGGTACCTCAGGGTAGCCGTTCAGTGGATTCGAACCCCCGACCTTCCGATCATGGGGCAACCGCTTTTTCGGTGATTTTTTTTCTTTTTTTTTGCGCACAACACTAATAAGCAAAGCCAGAAATTTGAAAATAGTTCTGCTGAAGGAACAGCAGTATTCTCGAAGGACTGTAGAATAAAAGTACTCTGCTGCTTTTTTAGATGGAAAGTAAAAGCATACGGTTTTGGCAGAAGAGCTTGCTGATCAAGAACCTTTCGGAAGAGCACATTGTGTGCATGCATGTGTGCAGAGTCCTATGCATGTATTTGTGTTTGAATGCATAGACGAAAGTTATGCATAATGCATCATCCTACACTGGGCAGCACTCACCCGGGTATCATGAGTCAAGGTGAAATTACCTGCACTCCCCGGCTGCCCCATACTCTTATCAGAGAATGGTAATGATTTCAAGGTGAAGCTGGTCAGTGGTGTACATGATAATATATTTAGGCAGACCACTGTTGTGAACCATCTGTAGATCCCACTCAGTGCCCTGCAATTCTGGTAAGCAGCTGGAGAGCTACAGATGGCTGAGGTAGTGGAGCAAAAGAGTGGGGTCACAGTGATGAAGAAAGACTTGCTTCTTCTATTATCTCCTGGTCCTGGTGAAGTGAAAGCTGATTCTTGTTGCACATCACAACTCCTGTGGGACTGTGCCTTCTCATTTGTATTATAGATGAAACAGCACTGACCTGAATTTTTCTTCTTTTTTCCACCGAACTCTGATAGGGAAAGCTTTCAAAAGTATTGACTTTAATGGAAAAAAAAATCAAAAAGACAGTGTGTTATTGCTGTGGACCTTGATGTCATGTAGCTTTGTGTAGGTCTGATTGCACTGTTCATACGTTTCAAGTCGGTGTGAAGAGCTGTGTAAGAAACAGTGTGATAGGAGCAGCACAGCAGGGTTAGCGTTAATGCTCCAGATGGCTCTCTAACATAGCCAGACTTCAGCTTTTGGGACTTTCTCTCTTGTCTTGTTCTGTAGAAATGATGCAAGCCCTATAAGGAGTGTATTTACATATATACTTTGGTCTTTTTATTGCTTAAGTGTGCATGGCTAAGCTAATTAATAAATGCGATCTGTTCTTACTGTGTTTTCACACATAACAATTGGGGAGAGGAGAAGAGACCCAGACATGGCATGCATATCATTGGCACTTTCTACTTTTGACGTCACCAGCATTTTACCATGCCTGCCAATACCCATTCATACACATAAAGGGTGAATGACTCAGCTTAAGACTTTTATAATATTCCTGCTGTCTACGGCAGTCGGATCAATAACAGTATCAGTTCACTCAAAAAGTGGAAAGCTGAAGCTCAAAGGTGATGTCACCAGCATAAGGAAAAGAGCAGCTCGACAGAAAAGAGAAGGCAATTGGATTATGTAAGCAATAAGCAAGTTTCTTTCCTGGGGCTTTTGATTCTGATGTGCTTTATATTCATGATCACAGTGCTGAGTAAATAATGATTGAGCTGCCTTTGGTCACCGCAATAAAATGTCATTTGAGGAACATTGCAGAGTTGAGGTTTGCTTACTTCTGTCAAGGCTGGGACAAAAAGGTTCTCCCAGAAAATTGATACATTTGAAGTGGCAGGTTTAAATTGGTTCATTTAATGGATTACTATCGTGCAACATTTAACCTCTTTAGTCTTTTCCACTTTGGAAACCCAGCCGTGTTTGAAATCAACACTAAAACATTTATGTTCTGCACTTCCTTTGCCTCACCCTTCAGTGCTCAACATCAACCATCTGGCACTCCTTTGTGTTTTCAATCCTCGGGTCTAATGTTTTTTCTTCTAATTTCTTCTCTATTCTTTTCATTTGCATTTTAATGTTGTAATTGTTTTCTTTCATTTAATGTTTTAGTAAGAGCACCTTGAGTTGCCCTTGTGTAAGAAATGCACTACACAAATTAACTTGTGTTGCTTTTAAGTCAAATAGTGTAGCTACAGTAACACATACACATAATGAACGGGTGCTTTAATGCACTACAAGTAAATAGATGATCCTCTTAAATGCATCTTTATCAGTTTTCACACAGTAGTTGGCAAAAGTGCAGTGCACACAAAAACTGAAATCAAATCGATATCTGAGTGTGAGCTCCCTCTGCCTTTTCATTCTTAACACTTTACGGCACTCAAGGAAAGTTCTGCCAGTGTATTTGAAATGGCACAGGCCCGTTCATTGAGTCATCGATTCAAAGCAAAGATTTGAAGGGTATAAACCATTTTAAGATACAAATACCAGAGAAGAAGCAGCCGTAGCAGTTTTTACTTTGTAATAATAGTAGGTACACAGCAAAATGGTTGTTTCTTATGTTTTCTGTCATCTCCGAGGCCACATACTTGTTGAATCACTATGTGCTGGGCTGTATTTTCATCATAATAGAATAACAAACAAAGTGCTTTCAAGCTTTTAGTTTTGTTCAGTAAAAAAGTGGGTGGATGTTAAGGGGATAAAAGGTACACTTGCAAACAATATTACAAGATGTTTGGCAGGTTTTCTGTGGCTTTAAGTAGGGGGTGTCATACATTGTAGTTCATTGGCCATACAATCCAATTTAATGTCAAGTGGGCGAGACAGGTAAAATCATTACACAATTACCTATACATAAAAAAATTTACATATTTCCATACATCTAAGTAAATACATCCATTTAAAAATCAGATGCTGAACTGCCTGAGCTGTCTTAAGAAAAGTCATTTAAACAATATGCCTCTCTTCCCCCCGCACTTAGTCATTCTGCTGTCATTTCAAAGAAATCCTACTGTCATCTTTCATCAAAGAAGCTTTGCTCTATGGCTAACCTTACTTTACCTTATCTAACCTTACCTTACCTCTATATGGACATAGGTCGTGTCTTTGTCAGTGGATCTAGAAATGATGATGACTTAGATCTCTGGATTGTATGAAACAGTTCCGAGAACAATTTAAGATGTTGGATTCAAACTCGTCAACTTGACACTCCATGGTTCCTGGTGCAAAATGCAATGAATAGTCCAGATTGTATTCTTTGGCTTGTTCTTCTTATAGCTGGAAATGGTTCTTTATGAATCACTGCATATTTGGTGACCAATCAGATGTGTGATGGATTCATATCTAAAGATCTGAAGTGCCTGAAATGTCTACTCAGAACACATATAGTCATGAGGCTGAATTTGCGTCATCAGAGAATTGGGGTTACATGCATAACCCATAACCTATGGTTCACTGTCTTCACATTTGCTGGTGTCCTCTGTGGGCCCATGCTTTTGCCTTTTGGGTTTTCAGTGTGTTATAGCGGATATACTCCATTAAATGTTACATTTCATTCCAGTTTCATTCATTGGCTGAACCATATTCACACTGACAGTGACACAGCTTTCCTCTTTTCCGACGACTGGTTGTCTTTTTTAGTTACAATAACAAAATTGCCCAAGGCCCTGCCCCATGTAGTAACAGCAGCCCATATTGAGTGCTTAAGTTAATATAGACTCCTTTATAACACAGGTGTATAACAAGTGATACACTTGTGTAATTATAAACAAAAAGCAGCAATGGAAGTGTCACATTTTATTGTGCTCCAGTCCACAGAGAACCTATCTGTGTCATACAGACACCTCTCACCTAAAAAACAATGAACCACTAGAATGAAACCACCAAACCGTTTGGGCCTACATTAGTCAAGTATTGATTTTCAAGCCTGTCATTTGAATACATGACAGGTGTCCAAACAATACTCTGAGACAAATACTTTTGATTCAAAGCGACTTCTTGATTTAAAACTTGCCACAGAGAGAATACATTGCATGTAGCCTCTGTCATTAATTTAGTGTTTTTCTTAACTTGAAGTAGGACTTAATCTTTTTTGTTTGGTCCTTTTTAGATCAGTGCACTGTGACAAGGTCCTATCTTTTCCTTCACAAGTTCTGGTTCTTCAGCACCATCTACTATTTTGGGAACTGGGCTTTTATTGGAGTAAGTCCAAGGATGTGAATGAGATGTCACTGTCTGCATTTTGAATTTATTGCTCAAGTCCTCAGCTAAATATTTTCCACATTAGCAATTAAATGAGCCTTGATATATTTTGTCATGTGTGCTTTCATCGTTGTTTTTAGGCTTTCCTCATTGGTCTGGTGGTGTCCTGCTGCAGAGGGAAGAAGTCTGTGATTGAAGGAGAAGTGGAGGCCGATGACTCAGACTTCAGTGATGATGAATACGTGCACTGAAAAAGCAAAATCACTGTTCACTTGGATAGGTTTATAGATATTGTAACCAAGATTCAAAAGGGACTAGAAAGCACAATTTCATTAAGTAATGAATACAGATTTTTTTTCTTAAACACATTTTGTTTGTTTATTTTATTGTACAGCTTTCTTGTTGATTTCATCTTTGGTTGAAGTTGAGGCATGCCACCCCTTAATTAGACCTCTCAGCTGAATTAAAGTGTCTTTCTCCGTCAGTGTTACTAATGACAGGATACTGGAAGTGTTCTCCAAGTCAGTCCTACCTTAAAGTTAACCATTAAACTATTTGAAACTGAAATAAATTGGTTGTTTTTCAGCAGACACATTTGTGAGTAGCAGCATAGATGCTTTTTTTTTGTTGATCTAAAACAATGTCTAAGCTTTATTTGGGTAGAGCTCAGGTCTAAATGTGCTTTACAATCTTTCTGTGTGCTTTCTAGACCTTTTACAGGGTTTGGTTATCTACATATTAAGTTAAAAATCCAGTGGAACCTACACAAGCTGTTTCTGAAAAGCTAATTGGTATAAGACTAATAAATCCCAAGTGTTGACAGCAGTAGCACTTTTTGTCAGTTTATTTTGCTGATTTTTGTCTGAGGTTAAAAATAGTGCGAGTGGATGCGCTGCATTAGTTATTGGCAGTGTGATACCATTATGCACAATGAAATGTTACTCTACTTGCATACCTGCACTGTGTGTGTGTAATGTAAAAGACCAATTGTATCTGCTGTGTTTTCAATGGTTCAGTTAACTGTGGTTTTAATTATATGGGTTCAGCAGCTTTCTTCTCTTTATTGGTAGGAAAATAGTAAAATTACTAGAAAAGATAGAAATAAAAAATATGGATGTGACTTTCTTTTTAATTAAACACTTTTCATTTTTGCCTGCACTTGAGAATTTATTAACAGCAAAAGTGGCAGATCTATTAATGGGCCTCTTTTAGACATGCATATTAAAATCTTTGCAAGGTACTTATCTGTTTGAGGAAGATGATGAAAAACTGTAAATTTACTCTGGAAACCAAGTACTTGTGCCTCATGAATGTGTGTGACCATGATGGGCAAACAACACTGGATATGCTAACCTAAATTATCACTCAGAAATCAGCCAGAATGAGTTTGAAATGTTTTGGTTTTGTTTTTTTTGGTTTGATATGTCCTTTTGTGAGAATCAGTAGAGGGGATGCAGTGATGTGATGATGATCATGATGACAGAAGCCGCATCATTTGTATACTTGCCCCTTATTGGTTGTGGAAGTTGTTTGAATATATAACGATGCCTGTGTTTAAAGAAATAAAGCCGTTTTAAACCCCATCGTGGCTTTAACGGCTTTTTTACATACAGTTTTTATTTTTTTTGAAATTATGCACAACACTTTAGAACAAGAACTGCCAAACTGCAAATAATATCGCATGTGCAAATGTCAATATATAGTTTTTCTGTTACTTTTTTCCCTCTCATGCAGTAATAATTTCAGGTGACATGTATGTAAAGTATAAAATATAGATTACTAGATATTTAATATGTGAGAAATGTGGGATATTCACACTATATTCTTTCAGTATATATTGTTCACTAGAATGTAAACCACTGTTCTGGCCTTTTGAACCAGCCGTAACATCATGGAGCTCATTCAATGTATATTTTCTCCGTCAAGATGAACACACACGGTTTCATTAATGTTGAGGTTTGGGCTCTGGAGAGGCCTGATAATGTTCCATTGTGTGTTTCTCTATCAAGGCATGCTTTTACTGCATTGAGTGTGTTTGGCAGGGATCCCAATCAGACACTTTCCAGATGGTATTACATGGTGGATCAAAATCTGCATTCGTAAGTCCATCCATTCTGACAAAATCTCACTGGATGAAATGCAACACAAAACAATGACAGAACCTCTACCGTGTTTTACAAAAGTGGACATTCACTGTTGTACCTCTGTCCTGCCCTCATTTCATATTGACGATTTGAACTAAACTTCAAATTTGGATTCATCTCTCCATAAGACCTGATGCAGTTCAATTCTTGTGTAATTTATCACATCTACTTTCTCCCTGTTTCCCTCTGCTTGACAGATGCATGCAGTTAAACACTTTAATTTCCAAAATGGAAACAAATGAGGGGTTCATTTCATTTTTTAACCTGTATTTCTTTCAAATATCTACTATTCCTCGTGAATAAGACAAGAGTATTTTCTTCACTTACTCAGTTGATGGAAGAATCAATAGAATACTTGATTACTAAAATAACTGATAGCTCTAGCCCTGTGATGGACTTTAACTGGACTATTGCTACACTTCAGTAGCTTGAATGGTTCAGGAAACTGCCAAAACTTCTGCTTTTATAGAGGTTTTCACACTTCATCAGTTAATCAAGTGTATTTGATTTGCAGCTGTTGTTGTTAGTTTTTGTTAAATAAATAATGACAGGGTGTTTGTTATATGTCAGGTTTTGGAGTTCATCTGAGTTGTGTTTACCTCATTGTAAGATCTGCTAGAACCCAGATGAGACATAAAACCTTAGTTTTGAAAGAGGGTGTACTTTCTTTTTACCTTGACTATATGTATGCATATGTTTAATATCGCTATGTAGCATGCCCTGATTTTGTATGTGATTGTACTGTCATCTTTTGACAGTTCCAGGACATTTGGGGCTATCATGTCCAGAGAGAAAAAATATCACCACTGGTAATTCTAGGTTAGTGTGTGAATAATGGAGTTTGATAAACCTGAAAACTTCATCTACCAAAAATGTATTTTCTGCAACATGTCGACACGAATCAGAGGCAACAAGCAGCCAGGCTGTCAGAAGACGCCAAACAAGATGCTCGGGTCATTGTGCTCTGAAAAAGCTCTGCTGGCCTGCCCTTTCAGGCCTCCCAAAATAGAAACAACCAACCAAATAGGGTGATGAACAACAAAAAAAATAGATCGCAGTACATATTGCACTCACTCAAAGCTTCAGGAGGAGTCAGATCCAATTCTTTCCAACTCCTTTCCCTAGCCCAGCGTTCGACTCTGACTATATGTATGCAGTGTAGTTTTTTGCATCACCGTATACCTCATGTTTTGTTTACAAAAAATATGCAATGTGGATTTTATGACGTCTTTCATAGTGTAAAGTCAGTCTTTAATATAAAGGGATTGAACCGTTAAAAACTGTGCAGTACATTATTGTATTTGCTGAGTAATGCTGGGACAATTATCAGAGTGTGGTCCGACACAAGCAGGAACTCTGAAGTTTATAATAACAATCAGGAATTCTGTAAACATGAAAGTGCATTCTGCATTTCAACCACAGCAATATTAAACATTTTAGCATAATAAAGACGTGTGTCAAATGAGACTGGCATTTAAATATATCCGCCACTGGATTAGGATAAAACTGCGTCGGATGGATTTGCATGGAATTTTGTGTGCATATCCAATTAGAGTTTGAGGTATGCATACCTTGTCATAACTATTGTGCAAGCCTTCTTTGAGTTAAGCCATTATACGATATGCCACCCCCACATTTCACTAATAGACTAACTAAGCCTTGAGCCAAAAACATGAGCCCGAGGACCCTAGCAGAAAGGATCGTGTGATCAACATGTCAGATCAGAGGATCTGTCGCTGTTTAGAGTGCAACTTTTCTTGTTATCCCTCGTATTCAAAAGCCAGTCTTGTCTCATCTTCTTTTCTTTCTTTGCTCCACTCACAACTTTCTTTGGGAAAACACTTTAATGAATAAATGAATGAATTCATGCAGGAAAATAAAACTATGTTGGCATGGAGCTACAGTATTAAATATACCTGAAGGCCATACATGACAAATGCATTTGATTATTTTTGGTTTTGTCCAGTTTATGTGTTCATATATTGCTATAAGCTCTATTTGATTTCCCTGCCTAAATCATTTGCAGGTGTTAAATTTGTTGGATCATCCTGTAATTTAAACCAAGATATATTTAAACTTGTCTGAAAAATAGCAAAAAGAAGCAACAAAATCTTATTTTAGAGTTAGACAGATTCGAAACCTTAATGTTTTTTTCGATTCATTACATTCTTGCTTGTATAAATAATCATATTTGCTTCTAAACCTGGAATATTCAAACAAAAAACACAAAGGTAAGCCAAACAAGCTGGCCACTGTTTGGGTCTTTTTTCAAAAAAGGCAAATATGATTTTGTGGAGAACTGCAGGTACCAGGAGGAATTAGACAACACTGTAGCTATTGTCATGGGCCTCTGTACCCATCATCGCTCTTACTGCTCCACAGAACAACAGACCTTAGAGCATTATACAGTGCATGGCAAGTACCTGCCCAAGAATGTTCCAGAGTTTTCTTTTTTTACAAGCTTTCAAAACTTTTTTCTTTACTTCCAGGGCAACTGTTGTTTAAAGTTTTCAGCACAAAAGTCTTCATATTTTGCTTCCAAGGACCCAGACTTCTTTTTTTTAAGTGGTGTTGAGCTGTAGTTCTCCAGGCTTTCTGAGTTGTTCAAAGTCTTTCAAAGTTTGTCTTTGGACATTGGCTGCTTTTTCACTCATGCACTCCTTGATACTGACTGTTTCCAGATATCAATATGTACAGAGGAGGTCAGGAGAGAGGTACAAAAATGAGTCTGTACAGCCATCTGTAGAAACATGCTGGAGAGATTGATGTGGCTTGGAGCTGCATTTGATGGAATAATAAACTCTGGAAAATGTACCACATTTTAATCCATCATGAAATACCATTATGAAAGCACCTGATTGGCAACAGCTTCATTTTTCAGCATGATGGTGATCCCAAACACACAGTAGTGTGCAGTAAAGGCATTCCTTGATAGAAAAAATAAGTCATACATAAGTCATAGACTGGCCTCCCTAGAGCCTGGAACTTGGAGCCTCAGAACTATTCCTGAAGACTGTCATTGCCTAAGAGAGTTCACACTGTGCAGAAGAATAACGTTGGTCATGCAAATATTGACTTTCAAACCTGTTAGAATTGTACTCTGTTTTTGCCTCATATACTTTTTATTATTTCTTATTTCCAGTTATATTTGCATATGTTTCCATTATTGCTGCACCTGTATTTCCTAGCAAAAGAGATGAGAGATTGCTCAAGACAGCACTGTATATGTGGTGCCCGAGCTAAAGTAACAACACCAAGTTTCTAAATAACGACCTGTTAAGGCAGAAATGTTTAAAAAAAACGAAATACCTTAAAATCTGTAAACTTACAGCCAGGTATTCCAGATTATGATCATAATCTCCTTCGAGACTAACAGGTCTGCTCTGGGGCCTGGTGCCCTTTTTGCAATCCAAGATGTTGGAAAAAACCTTTGCTTGGCTTTTAAAAATATCCCCAAATCATTTGAAACCACTTATTTCTCTATTATGAAGATAATCTACAAAGTGTATGGATTTCAAATTCGTCCAGGACTGACTGCACCAGCAAATGCAACCCAAGAGTTTTCACAGCAGATGGTAGTCTTCAGAACTATTCCTGAAGCTCACTTCCTTTAAGTAGTCTTCAGGAACAGACTCTAGGCTTCCAAGAAACCAAAAAAAAAAAAGAAATCATCACAGAATTTTCAGGCATCTCTTGAAATTTTAGGTTTCAAAGGGCATGCGTCTCCAAGCAGGAAGACACTTCACAAATTTCCCCCTGCATCGGAGACCAGGAAGAAACACTTTGCCGTCTGAAAGGAACTTAAAATAAGAGTTTGACACAAACATACAGGCAAAGAGCAGAACTTTTGGAATATGGATTGTGGATTTACAAATCAGTGTGGCCACAGTATCAATAAACATTTTAGAAGAATAACCTGAAATCACCTGTAAAGTGTGGTGGGCGAAATGTTGTTATTTTTTTAAATGCAATATTTATATATTTCAAGAATATCCATTGATTTTCATGGGGTGTAGAGTTCCTTTTTTTCAAATCACTGTATTGGCTCATTGAAAAGTAAACAACACATAGACCTTTATGTTTAAAAATCACAACTGTTACTTTCTTTCCAAACGTTGCACCATTTTTCATTTTAATTTTGTCCTTCATAACTTTTGCATGGATGTATTTTTCAATATTTTTCCCTTTTTTTTGGTGGCCCCAAGTCTTTCCTCTGGGCTTTAACTCCTCTGACAGGCCCTTGATAGACGAGCAGTTTGCCTTACCCCTCAGCGATGCCTCCAGAGAGCAAAGTGACACAGGATCAATGTAATTATGTTGATTCAGTGTTTGTAGCCCCAAAGCAGGTTAACCTCAATGCTCTCACGGGCCTGTGGGACCTGCCACTCACTATCGAATGAGGGCTCGTCCAGCAGGTCAACATACCTAAGCTTGATTTAAAAACAACGAAGTAATATTGCTTTCCACTTCCAGAGACACGGAGCATGAGCAGGAATCAATGTGAAGCTCGTGTATAAAAAATCAAAATACCCTGCAGGATTTTCACAAAATGACTGTCCAAGTGTGAAATATTAGAAGTCATCATCACATTCTTACCCATATTACTTTCATTAACTGAGCCAAAGAGACTCTCTGCCAAAGCAACGCTTCACAGAGAATGAAGTAATTCCTCATTAAATGACATTAGAAGCTGTTCTTGTATTAGTGTTTAGACACAAAATGCTTTGTGTGGGGCACAGGCAGCATATGATGGTCCTCTTGTTAAAATGGGGACTGCATATACAAATAGAGGGGTTTGTTTTTGAGAATGTGCTTTCTCAATACAGATGGTGATATTGTTAATGGGGGAAATCTTTAAGTGATTTGCAGTAAAGCTGCTGTATTTTTGTTATTTTAAAACTCCTCTTTGACCATTCTTGACACTGAGATTATTCACCCAGTAGTACTGTTAAAAATAAATAAATAAAAAGAAAACCAATACAAACACAAACTTGCTATCTTTAGAACACCTCACTCGAATATCATTAGGTCTTAAGCTCACAAATCAACTCTGGAGGTTAAAACATGCATAGAAATACAGTATATAAGGCAATAACAGAGGTTGTACAATTCTAAGAAGCATAAAAGTCAATATTTGCATGACCACTTTATTCTTCAACACAGCCTGAACTCTCTAAAACAAGCATTCTTATCATTTCTTTAAGTAGTCTTCAAGAATAGTTCTCCAGGCTTCTTAAAGGACATTCAAATGTGCTCTCTCCTTTGGATGTTTCCATTCTCTGTGAAAATGATCCCACTCTGCTTCAGTAATGTTAAGGTCCAGGTTCTAGGGAGGCCAGTCCATGACTGATAGTTTTCCATTGTGTGTGTTTTCTATCCAGGTATGGTTTTATTGCATCAGCAGTGTGTTTGTGATCATTGATATGCAGACAAACAAAGGTGTTTCCAGATGTTTTTGCATGGTGGATCAAAATCTGACTGTTTTTTTTCTGTGTTTATAATTTCATCCATTAGCCTCCACCATGTTTTACAGATGGCTGTAGATATGGTTGCACCTCTTGCCTGACCTCGTCTGTACATGCTGATGATGATTTGAACCAAAAATTTCAAATTTGGATTCATCACTCCATCATCGATCATCAGTATCATGGAGTGATAAGAATTACTTAAGGATGACGCACCCTTCCAGTAAAAGCATTTCTAATGAGGCTTCAGTGAACACTAGCTGAATCAACTAATGGGCCAGAAGCATCTCTCAGGTCCAGTGTCAGGTCTTTTCTGGTTTTTATTTTGGGGTTTTTTGGGCTGTTTCTTGAGGACATGACATTGAGATATTGTTCATCTGCTGTAGATTTTAGGCCTGCTACTTTTTTCCTATACATTTCCTCAAATTTTGTTAAGGACACACTACACACCATATACCAGGTTTTGTGTTAATAGCTCTTTGGAATCACCTTGTTGCCATTTTTCATAGTCAGCTAAAAATTGGAAGAATCGATGTCTTTTTGTGACAGTTAGTAACAAAGTGTCTGGAGATTTGCTAAACTGTCTGTTATGTAGACACAACACTGGTTCACCCCTTGAATATGCTTTTTTTATGCTTGAATAAGTCATAGGTCAGTGTTAAGTGGCTTCACAAAAAACAAAAGAAGAAAAAAAAAGACCTTCAGAAAGCCTGGAGAACTATCACTCAAAACCACTTTAAAAAATGAAAAGAAAGCCCAGCTCCTTGGAGCTAAAACATAAAGAAATAAGGGGCAGCTCAAAACTTTTGTACAGTACTGTATTCAATCCAGAAATGGCCTTTAAATAACACAGCATGGTACAATCTAGTGTGCCTTTTTATATTGGTTATAAATTCACTCTGGCTGTAAAACTGTTTTGTGATGAACTCTCAATACTTGAACCCACAAGCTACCCACTTATTGCATATGCATTTAGGGTGTTGCGTGAAAAATAGGGCCTCCTGCACAGGCAGGGGGGAGATGGCAATATGTTTAAAAGCACTGTAATGGATGCTGCTTCATTAATAGGGAATAAAAAAACTCTTACAGCGCCGGCAACAGGCTGGAGTACTGTATATAATTAACCTAATTATGTCTGGTAGTCTAAATTGAAATGCACTGTAAATTTAGACATTAACGTCTAGACCGAGCTCTGCTCTTAATCATCTTAATTTATGTTGGGACGACATCAAACCGCAGATGAGTCTTCGTGTTTAACAGACGGACCCCCCCTTTTTTGCCTCCGGTCCTCGCTCTTCACTGACACTTCCTCCTCCTCCTCCTCCTCTATGCCGGACTCCTGTTTCCCGGGAGGGGATGAGGTAGCGACTGGGTTCGGGGGTGGGCACATACTGGAGCTCTCATGCCATTCATTCAGCTGTACGGCACTCACCACCAGACAAAGCAAACAAGATTTTCCCTGAGCTCTCACAGCCTCTCCCCATTAGTGCTCTGTCTGGGCCTGTCTGTCTGAGAAAACAGACGTTATTAGCCGAACCTTCTGGAGGCGCAGAGCCACATTAAGGCTTTAAATGTTTCCTTTCCAAATGCAGAAATTTCTTATGAGTTTATGAGCTGAGGCAGGAAACTTTATATGTCAAACCTTCCACTGCAGTGTTACATGAGGCACTTTTTTTTTGACACTTCACATCAAGCCGGGAGTAAATTGGATATTGAACAAAAGCAATTTATAGCACAAATCTAAATCTCTTAACCAAGCATGTCACAGCCACCCAACACCATAAACTTGACACAACCTCTGAAGCAGTACGAACATATTTCCTCTTTTATTTACATTCCTTTTCAAATGTTAACATTTTTCGCTATAACTTTTTGATCAGGTTGGCATTTTTTTCTCATTAAAATAAATTGGCACAAGTAAAACATATGTAGACAAAAGTTTATTTACACCATACAACATTTTGTTTTTAAATATTTTATACAGAGCTGCAGATGAGAGAGCTTGCTGGGATCCTTCAAGCAGATTCTGCAGTAATAAAGTTGTGAAATATATTATTTATATAAAAGTGAGTATTATCTTTATTGCATTTAAAGCAATGAAGAATGTAGCTTGACAAACATTCATTTTAATATGACAGAAAAAATCCTCTTTGCCTCCCATGTTTTATATTATAAAGTAAAAAGTGTAGTAATGGCCAAACAGACTGTTATAAACTTTTTAAAAACCTGCATAAATATATACATTGTGCTCCCGGGTCTAGTTTTAGGAAATCAAAACTAGACCCGATGAAGCTGGGACCACATGGCATGTCTTTTGCTTTGTGAGGTTTACCTTTTTTTTCCGCTTTCTTTTCGCCAATTCCTCAAAAGATAATTCGAAACACATGATGGTAAATATTGTACACCAGGCTGCCCCACACTAAGTACACTAGTGAGAATACAAAAAGTAACACTGATGTTTTTATCCCTTTTTTTTTTCTTCTTTTTTTTCTCTCTCACCAGTCCTTATATTGTATTGGCACATAATGTCCCTGCCACACTCGTATTATCCAGATATGTATGCCAAGGCTGTTAGAAAAGTCTGTTGCTTTGTTCAGTGCAAAATACATCCCCTTTTCTCCTCATCTCCTAGTTTGCATTTCTCCTTCTTCACCCTCTAGACCTCTGTTTGGAAGTCTCCCTCCTGGACATCTAAGGGTAAGTTGACACACTTTTCCCACTCTGCAGGCGTCATCTCCAGTGAGTCCTTGGTGTCAGATTCTAGTACATTCATAGTGGCGTAGTTCTGGTACTCACAGGCTGGATTGTAGCTCTCCCATGGGTTCTTGTTTGGCATTGCCTTGTCCTGTGAACATGGCCGGTGGGGTGTGATGTTAGTGGCATGATATCCTCTGCTGCTAAACCATTTTCTTTCTTTTACATAATTGAAAGTCAGTTCACTCAAGAGGGCATTATCTGAACTCATATATGAACCCACTTCTAATTGAAAATAATGGATTAATGCTGTGGAAAGCATCAAATAACAAAAGATAATGGTAGTGTATTAAAGGTGAACATGCTTACGCTATTATCATGGAGTCATAGCAGAACTGTGTTTTCCCAAAGCTCCAAAACTGCTTTATTATATGGGCTCCATATGTGAGCCATTCATCTGAATGTGCTCTCACTGAGAGTCCCAAAGATGCTATTGCAAATAAAGGAGAGAAGCTGCTCCCAGTCAGGGAATATAAAATGGATACTAATGTCTGCCGCCAGCTCTGCAGTAGATTCATTTAGGTAAAAAAAATAAAAAATAAAAAAAATGGGGGAGTGAGAATGTACTGTAGTTTTCTACACAAAAGATCCTGTACTGGTAACTAAGCAACAGGCCTTGAATTACATTGTACTGTAGGGCTGATTGAAAAGGGATTATATGCAACCAAAAGTACTAACATATCCTTATTATCAGATGTGTTTGGTCACCAACCCAATTTTGCTTTGTGCTTTCGGTATAAACATTAAATGCTGCTTGTGTGAGGCAGACGCGTGAAGCCTGACATCCTCACAGTCTGTAGCTCCAGTCAGGTGCAGAGACAGATGGTAAGACTTTTGATTTGTGGTGAGGTCAGGACAAATTCATAGAACCAGCCTGACTTCTGGATCTAGCGTGATAAAGGAAAGTTTTCTCCCCACACACACACACAGCCGCCACAGGAGTGCAACGACATTTAGGTCAAAGTTGTATAAGATGCTGATAGATTAAATAATCTGCCATGCATTTATGGAAAAAAATGATGGGGTTGCTAAGTAGATAAATGTGCATGTAAATAAAAGTGCATTCATGGCCTTGCATTGGAATGGATGCACTCTATTGCAACAAGAAAACCAAAGGTCCTTTTTCCCCTGGCCTCGTGGAGAAAATGCTTCAATGCTTTTAAGGGTCGGCCCCCGTCACTCGGCCTTCGCCAGCTGCTGGCAGGCCCGCTACTTTACTGGACGGTTCACTTCTGCATGTACTTTAGCTACATAACCACTCATTTGCACAATCACACACTATGTGTCCTGCACCGGGTATCTAAATAGGGTATTTGGATGTTGCTCTGTTTCACTGGCTGACCGCCACCCCCCTGGTTTCCTGTTACTCACCATGCTGCCCATATTTGGTATGTCTCGAAATCGGTCCAGGGTTTGAAATTTCTGATTCAGTTCCTGGAACAGCTCCATGTGTCTTTTCCTGGTGTGCATGACTTTCTGCAATAGCAAGGGTTTTTTTTTTGGTATTGACAGCCAATAATGGAAATGCATCTTCCTCCCCACCCCCTCCAACTCTGCTCAATTTGTTAGTGTCATGGTAGTTTACTTATAGGCCAGGTTTGAAACAAATCTACCTGTCACTGCATATACACAAGTGACTGCCAAAATAAAGGAAACAGCAATGTAATTAAAGTTAGGGTTAGAGGACACTCAAACGCTGAATAACCTTCACTCGCAGTTTTGTTGGTGTAAGGAAAACCCTCGTAATCAAACCTTGGCACTGATTTTCCATTTTAGCCCAAGCTAAAAGAAAACGCACCCCAAGCCAGACTAGATGCCATGTTTCCTTGATTTTGACAGAGTTTACAATATATATGCAGCAAAGCCTGATTTAACATTGCAAAGGAAATGCTATTACCTGCCAAAGGGGGTTTGACTATGTGTTTGCAAGCCAATATAATCACTGCTGAAACCAGTGGTAAAAATCAGATGTGAAATGTGCAAATGACTTTAAAAGCATACATTTTGGAAATCAACATATAGCTAATGGATGTAGGAGATGGAGGAGGACAAAATGTAGATGAGAACTGTTGCCCTGTTTGTCAGTTGACAGCCTTGCTTTTACCTTAACTACACAGCGTGCCAATAAATCTCACTGAGTCAAGGCTGTGTAACTCCAATAAGCTTAAGAGGCACAACAAGAACTAGTAAATCAAATGACAAACACAACTGCAAAAATGGCCTTTCTCTGCATAAAAACTAAGATGCATGTACCAAGGAAGGAAACATTATGGTTTTACATACCTCAAAGTCCAGATCGGAGTAACGTGACTTTCTTCTCTGTAAACACAAAATCGGAAAGTATAAAGTTATAAAGCAGACATGGGCACCGATAGAGATGTTTGGAGTATTTTAACATAAAAGTGTTGAAGTGCAACTCTGAATCCTCTGTGCTTCATCCACATGAGCATATGTACCTCCAGAGAGCTCATAGATATTGTCGACCCTGTCTCACTCCTAGAAAGCCCCGTGGATTCCTCCATTTCAGCGAGGAAGTTCTTAACAGCCGTGCGAGGTTCAAAGGGCAGGTTTTGCATCTGCTCTGGAGCACTCGGATACTGCTGCTCCAGGTTCACATTCATGTGGTCCATGCCTGACGGGTTGATATTGAAGTCAGGGCTCATCTTGTAATGCATTAGCCTCTCGTGTGGCAGCGTATCCATAGTGATGTTCATCTTAGTGTCGTCTTTCAGGAGGGTGGGCACGTTACCCGACCCCGACACAGCCGCGGAGGCACGGGGCATGACTATGTAGTCTGTCTCCATCATCTGACTCTGCATGGGATGGCCCTCCTTGTCATGGATGCCCATGTCTTGGTCGCTCTGGCGCAGGGCGTCGTCGGTGCAAAGGTAAACGGTGCGACGCATGTCGGCGGTGGTGTCGGCCATGCACTGCTCTTTCAGCTCGCCCACTCCCATCGGCATGTGCAGAGCGGAAGGCTGCTGGATAATCACTTTGGAGATGATGTTGCCAGGCAGCGTGGAATAGTTGAGGCCCTCGGGGGCCTTCTCGTCCTCCTCATCATTGAGGGAAATGCGGGAGAGGGTGCCTGTTATGGTGGCGGCGCGACAAGAGCCCATGTCTTTGTGGAGTGCTGCGGGGCAGGGTGATACAAGGATTAGTTGGAATTTCTCAGTAATGGATGTCAGACTCTGCTTTATATTTTTCAGCATGTGACTGAAAGAACAAGGGAATTCAAATCAGCGCGAAAGAACTCTCGGCGGAATTTGCGTTACAGAGGGAAAACCATAATGACAGGACAAATAACTGTGGATATGCAGCAAGTGTGACATCACGCCCAAATACAAAGGGACACAACAGCAGACACTGTCGTCTCTGGAGGATATTACTGTAAATGGGCTCATATAGTTTCATCCATCCCTGAAATTCCCTCTGCCATTCAGAGTACAGCATTTCACATCCTAATCCAAACTTAGTAATTGGTGGTGACCTTGTCCTGTGCAAAATATTCTACCAAGGAGCAGATATCTATTCCGAAAGACCTTCTGGTTATAGGAAACACTGAATCCTCCCCTGTGTGTATTTTAATCTTTGCCTAGGAATTATATTATCTGCTCACAAAAGGCCTGCAAGGACATTACAAGAATAGCAAACAAGCGCAATACTCCCCTCTCTGTTCGAGGCTAATTTAATGCTCAGTGTGGACATGGGGAAAACAGTGTGGTATTCGCTCTGAAGAAGTCCTTTGATCTAAGTTTACACTGTGTTCTGTAGTGTGACGCTGCAGAATATTACTTCTGCTGCTGACAATAACCCAAGCTTGTAAACAACCAGCTTTAACACCGTGAGCCCGCAGAGTGGTCTGTTAAGTGCATTTCTTTCAGACTGCAGCTCCACTTCGGTCCATATCGGGTCATGATTTATAAATGACACCTGTATTCTCTTCCTTTTTGTATCAGGTATGCCCACTTTAGCTTTAGACGAGCACAGAATGAAGTAGGGCAGGCCAGAAGAGCCAGGGAGCCCCTTTTTGTTACTTAACAAGCGGCGTTTCAGAGAGCTCTGAATAATGGCCAGCTTGGTTGCTCCCTGCACATTTAGGATGTGGAAGGGAGTGGAGAAAGGAGAGGTTTCAAGCCTGTGCAGGTTTCTAACATGAGATAATGTGAACAGTCTCTTTTATTCTCCTCAGTTTTATTAAATCACAAAACTACCGTGGCCCCAAAATACAAAAGAGCTCGACAGAGGAATCAGAAAATATTGTACCTCCCCAGTGAGATAACTTAGAAAGAAAATCCTCCCAAAATTAGACACAAAGGACCTACGTACCTATCCTTAGATGGTATCACGACGTTAATGAAAAGACATAATTGCAAATGGAACTGCCGAAAGATGAGGAAAGCTGCCGCTATTTCAATTGACTGCAGTTATCTTTTACAGTGACGCTGGAAATTACAGTGAAAACTACAACAGCTCTCTTTATACTGTTTTGTTCTCAGATTAAAGTCAGTGTTTTTGTAACTGTGAAAAAACTCCTTTGGGGATTGTTGGTTGTTATATAACCTGAGCTATTTTTTACTGTCTAACCTCTTTGGGGTTTTTTTAGTTTTTTTTTTTTTTTACATGCAAGCCAAAAGGAATCTATTTAATCAGATAGTGTGTGTTCTTTACCTGATCGGCAGGCGATGTCCACATCCTTCTCAAAGTCCGTCTGTAAGTAAAGGACAGTGAAATGCTCAATATTTCTAAAAATAAAAAGCATATTTAAGAAAAGAAACCAGCTACAAAAGTGAGATCAATACTATTCTATTGTTATGATACATGAAAAGAATCCCAATAATATATCAACAAAACGTGTGTGGGGGAAAAAAATGCCGCTGCAGCAGCTGCGAAGCATTTTGTGCTTGCTTCTAATGATCGCATTGAATGAGAGGGCCTGACACCATTCTGCTATTGTGAAAACTGTTTCACTCTGGATGGTATTACAATACTAATGGCAGATCATTGCCTCAATGTGCCGGTGGCATCGTCGCGCTAGATGAAGAGACTGGCGACCCAGTCAAAGGTCATGCAGGGAACAGTCCTCTATTACCCAGTGAGAGGAAATGAGAGGGATGGATGGCAAATATGGCCAGTAAGTTCAATCAAATAGAAATAAAAGACTGAGCTTAGGGGCTAAGAAGACCAAAGGAAACTAATACCATTTATCAAGGGGCCAAGTGTCTTCACCGAATATAATCGGAGCTTTATAAAAGCACACCGTGCAAAATTATTAACCTATAGAAAACAATGCCTCATGCTGTAGAGGTCATAGAAACCTAAAAAAAAGTAGGATAGTAATAAAAGAAACACACGAGACAGACAAATTAAGGTTAGTAGAGAACAAAGGGGTGTGCCCATGTATTATAAATAACCAGGGAACATTGCTCAAATTATAGAGGATCTAACGGCTGCGGATAACAGCGGGGTAACTGTGCCTACCATTATCTGAGCATGCCCATTAGGGAAAGTTCCTGTTGCATCACCGCTGATTGGATCTTGGCAGTTTCTGAGCCGACATCTGAAAGCATCCTGGACCTATGCACAAGAGGGAATAAGTGTGAGGGAATATGTTAACAATACAGCCTATTATGTTTGTGATATCCTTTAAACATTTCTTTTTAAATATGCAAAACCCTACAGGGAAAGAACTGTTGCTTTAGGCTGTTAGTGAGTTTAGGATTCGAAAGCAATTAATAGCTAATAGCATTAGCAGGAGCATAATCTGCTGACATACAGGCAGCTAAAAGAGATCACAGGTGAAGAGGGGGAGAAAATGAAATCATCCTCTACCTCTCTCCGTAGGATACAGTGCACCATGACAATGACAAAACCCTGCAGCGAGTCAAAGACAGCGAAGAGGATCTGAAAGAGGATGGAGCGCTTGTCCGTCATGGCAAGTACCGCAGACATCCAGGTCAAAGCCAGCAGAGGCAGCACGACACAGGAACTCCACAAGGACGCCCTGAGAGAAAAGAAGGAGCACCGTGTAGAAGAAATAAAGGCAAGCAAACTGGCGGAGATATATAAATCTCAAATCTCAAATCTCAAAGGTTTCAACACTGAAACGTAAATTTGCATTGCAGTGGGCAGCGAGATGATCAGAACTGCAGAGGTGGACATGCTGTACATACAGAGACTCCCCGCAGCACCGCCTTATTGATTCACAGACACTGACAGGCACTTACATTGCATTGCTAGCTGTAGTTGCTGATAAAGCAGTTGTTGATACAACGCCACATTTGGCACACTTGAGAGTTAATCCTGTATGCGGCTCACTCATCTGTCTGTGGGACATAGAGACAACATCATGACAAACAACGCTGAGAGCCACTAACTCCACTTTAAAATCTCCCACCGTCATGTTATCTACAGCACAAGCAGCCAATGTGTGGGGGCGTGTGTGTGTGTGTTTTTAATGATTTTCATCTTGGACTGATTCTGCCAAAGAAATACGAAACCATGTCGCTCCCCAGAGAGATCTGACCTCTTTATGTTTATGCCTGTAATTTCCTTTCAATGGCAGAAAAAAGGAGGTCTAAATCTCCATATGTACAACAACTCAAAGCACACTGTATGTATATTTTTGCATGATTTTAAGAGAAGAAAAGAAAAAGCAGGTACTAACAAGGACGTGCTGTCATACCCTGCTCGGTGCTTCAGCTTCTTGTCCAGTATGCCATCTCTGGACACTAGTTTGTTAAACACCAAAATGCCAATCACCATATTGACCTGTCACGAGAAAGAAGAACAGGAATATTTGTTTTCAATAACTCAAATATCAACGAGAGGATTTTAAGAGCAATGTGTTTAATTTCCCAGCATGACATTCTCCTTAGGCAGCCAATGGTTAGTGTCATTTTCCATCTGCATTTAACTTTGACCTGTAGCTTCTATTATTTGCTCTTCTCTGTGACATTTCAGCCAATTGAAGAGACATGCCCCGCACACTCAGCCCCAGCACAACAGCCTTAAGAAAGGATCTGGCTGACAAGAAGCACTTGTCTCCTCAAAGGCACCTTCTCCTATTATTAGCAGAGAAGTGAGGGAGCTTTACAGTAGCTGGCTGGACCATTGTTTAAAACAGTGCACTGTAGTCTATTTAAAATCCCCCATAACTGTGAGAAGAACTCATTAAGTATTTATGCAAATACATTCCGGGAAGTTTTTATCCAACAAGCTCTGTTACTGTGAGACATCTGACTATCGATATAGAGATAAGTGTGGCGTGCATTCTCACTGCAGATGGTTGTTTCTGCCTTTTTTTTTTTTTTTTTTTTTTTTTTTTTTTGTGGTTTTTTTTTTTTTTTTTTTCTTTTCTTGCTATT
>VUQG01001538.1:44609-67403 GCA_015106755.1 Etia nguti | reverse complement strand
GGATTAGCTTGTGTTATTCTGAGATTCGCTGCAAATAATAACCACAGAGCGGCGAGACGTCCGAGTCTTTGCGCTCAAACAAAGAGGTTCACTCACTTAAAAAATACATATATCTGAAATGGCTTTATTTCAAATCCCAGCAGAGAACAGGAATTTGACAGTGAACAATATTATTACACATTCGGAGTCATCCGTCCCTCTGACACAGACTTAGTGATTTGCATAATCACATTCTTTGTGTAATTTTCTCTGTACAGCTATGTAAATACAAAATGATTAAAATACCCCAGTATATTAGATTTTGGACAAATCTAATGCATAAATACTTAATAACCTCACAGCTACATGGAGGGCCATTATGGTAAATGAAAGGGGGTTACTCGAGCACATTGCCTGATGGGACGCTCATTACTTTGACTTTGAAACCACAGTTGGTTCCTCAAGTCAGACATTTTCAAAGCATCATTTTTTGTGTCGGGTTTCAGCACAGCACAGTTGTACCATATTCACACCATACCACCACTAGAATTGCGTGGCTTGTGTGAGTGCTCATCTTTGAATACAAGCAGAATGATTCAAAAGCACTGCAAAGTCATGTTTATTAAAATAAAGATTTTGCTGCTAGTGCTGGCTGTTTTTCCTTTTTTTTAAATGTACATTTCCTTTACATTACATTATATAGAAAAGCAACAAAAAAAAACAACCCCAACAAAACAAAAAACAGACAGTGGTGGCTGAGACATACCAGAACAACAGCAGCTGCAGGTCCAACAAAGGCGTACAGGAGCCCGCCCTCCAAAGACAGCCAACAGCTGCAGGAAAAGCAGAGGAAAAAAACACAGTTAACTCCCACTAAGGCATTAACATCCAAGTTAATGGTGCACACCAGCATACAGTTGTGTTTTCCACGATTGTCAGGGGAGAAGTGCCATATGTTGTAACTCCATATCCAAAGTTTCATGGGGTAATAAAATTCTAAAGAGATTTTAAGCAGTGTTTATGCATTTGGTATCCAGCAGGGATACAACTCACATGGAATTGGGGTCTTGCTGTGCTATTTTGAAATTTGATTGGCTTCTTGGGACTTTGTTTATGATACTATTTAGGATAACTAAGCCAGTGCAGAAGCGTGCAATCATTACCCTTAGATTTTACAGACGAACCTACGATGTGCCCACTGAATACTAAACACAGTTAGAAAGAGAGGAAGAAAAACTTACTATAAGGGTGTCCCATAGCCCTTTGTTTTGGTAAATCCCATCGAAACAGCAACAACTAAAGCTGGTAATCCTTCAAAGGAGAAAACAATCAATAGTTATTTGAGCAGTTCTAGTAGCTTGTTAGAGCTGAGAGCATAAACCCACTTCAAGGCAGAAGAAGTCAACTGTGCCTTCCAGTCATTAACGAAAGTGCAACCCGATTGATTTCATTAGAAGCCACAGTATGAGACTATACAGACATCTGAGAGTATATGATCAAGTATGGGCAATTCAATTTATTTCTTTAAGTGGCAGAAAAGAACAGACTGTGCGCGGCTTCGACAAAAGGGCAGCAGTGCATCATGTCCAGAAATTTCATCACTGTACTGTACAACACGTCTCCACCTTCCACACCTTTTACAAGAAGGGATTTGGCTGTACGTCTCCTCATTATAGATTGGTGTAATTGATTCGGTTCTTGCTACTATGTACTTGGAATATTAACACTATCCCTCTGAAAGCAGCGCAAGCAGGTGCTATTGATGTAATCAGTTTCCTGGAGGCACGAGCCGAAGACCCCGTTGCCATCCAGTGCTTCTCTGCAGTGCCGGAGAGGTATAGAGTGCCGGGTGTTCGCAAGCATGTCATAAATCACAGTGCAGGCAACAATCTGGTGGAGACACTGCGCTTCAAACAGGTGAATTAAGAGACCACAAGCACTCTGTGCGGCTTGTCTCTTTTAGATCAGTGTTTTGTTTGAATAAAGGTCGTAATCTGTAGAGGATTAAAGAATTATGTTCTTGTCGTGGCACGCGTAAACGAATGGAGTAATCTGTACTGCAATGCAACATCACTGCCGGACGACACTATCTCATTTATTTGTCAAAATGTATATTAGTTCTTTTTTAGAAATCTGTGTGATTGCAGAAAAGGCTTTGTCCATTTTTTTTTTTTGCAAGCCTTTGGCACTGCAATGACTAAGAGAGCCTTGTTTGTTGCTAGGTAACAAGAAGAATGAGTGTGGGCTCTTTCATAATCAAATTGATTTTTTTTTTTAAGGACAGATTTTTGTAAGAAAAAGCTGTTTGGACAGGGATTCATACTGGCAGTTATCAAATGAAGGGAAATCTTGTAGGTTTTGATACAGATATATCGCCTGCGTGTGTTTATTGATCTTTGTATGATGCTTATGATTAAAATCTGTAAAGAAAGATGATACATATGCTGTACTGGTTGCATTCAGTGCGTTTTCCCTCTGCAAACATTTCATTCTTCTAAACTGTACATCCGAGGGTTTCAGACGAAATGTATTCTGCTGCAGTGTGAATGCCCGGCTCAGACCCTCTTTATCAGACATAAGGTCATTGTAACCTGCAATTGAAGAGCCGCACCAGTCTGTCCTTCCCCCCAACACTGCTCATGACTGGTCCATTTACCCAGCCCTTAGAGAGCTTGACTGGAAAAAGCATCACAACAAAAGCGCCTGACAGGATGAGGATCTAGCTGCCCCACGGAGAGGATGAATAGAAAAAGACGGTACGGTTACTTGGAAAGACACCACAGCCAGAGATATTGTGAGAAAATGGCAGCTGCTGGGATGATGGGAGATAATGGAGAGGTTTAGAGAAACATGCTGCTTTACTTACCCCAACCCAGACACAGAAAGCGCTTGCGGATGAGCCTGGTCCGAACCTTTCCCGTCACTGCCATGTAGGACTGCCAGGCCTCTGTTAGGACCCAGCAGAACGACGCCAGGAAGAAGAAGTGCAGGAAGGCTGTTGTCATGATGCAGACGCTCTATTGGATGGAGAACAAAATGTGTCAGATAGAGGCAGAGCTTCATATGTAAAAGAAATGCAGCTTACTAACAGCTAATAAATATAGATTCCTTAAAAGCAACAGGCTCCCTGTGGAGATGCATCAATTCTATTGATAAACTCTCATTTCCTTGAATCATTCCTGCCATACGAACAACACAGACCATCCATTAGTATCCTGTGCAGCACAGGGAAAATCTGACTTGCACCAACAGAGTCAGCGATAGTAGTTTAGATCAGAGCCAGTCTAGTCGACACAAAAAACCACAGCGCAGCATTGGTCCACACTAACCCTCATTAGTATGCAGGGGTTCTCACCTGGAGCCATGTGAACCAAGGTCAACTGTTTTACACAGACAGGAGGGGCAACAAAAACCACAACACTGCTTAAACATTAGAGAACGCATGAGGCAGCACATTGGCTTGATAACACAGTGCCACTTTTCAGCTTCATTAGTTTGTCCATCTTTGTCCCACGCTCCAAATGGGATCGTTTAGAAGAGGATTAGAAATGAAGAAGTATCCTTGAGAATCTTGTCATTACACGCTGACATTTGTGAGCGAGAAGAGATTAAGCTTCTTTTTTTTGTTGTTCAGATTGTTTGCACTGTGAAGATTTGGTAAACTGAGTAATACTGTACAAAGACGCAAAAGATTGAAGTGCATCATCTCGTCCGGGGGAGTGCACACCATGCTGTGAGATCTCCCATACACTTTTTCATCCCCACTGCGAAAGGCGCACTAAATCCATCCATCCCCTGTAGTGCTCACGGGGTTCATGCGAGACAATAATCCTGCATTACCTTATTCCCGGGAAGTGGGAAATTCTGTTAAACTACACCCACGAGGGATATTAATTACATAAATGTGCATTCAAGCGGAAAATTCATGTAGGATTCATTCAGGTGCAGTATGTATTCCTCATTTTCTTAGATACTTAAATGCTTTTGGATTTTTTTCTTTAATTCACCAGTCACTGTGGATTAAGGAAGTTAAAGGGATTTCATTACTGGTTGCAAAAAAGAGCTGCTGGTAAAATAATGCTCTGCTAATGTAACAAAATAAACCAAAGAACCGAAGTAGAATATTAGTCAGTTTTGGCAGGTTCCAACTGTTAAATAATCAGCAGTGTGCTCATTTACACATTTCATTAAGTGCTAAAATTTCAGCCTAAATGTACCTACATGTGTGACAATCATTTCTGGCAGCTTCTGCTTTTTCCCCCAGAGTCTAACTGGAAACGAAGCAACCCGACCGCAACTTTAAAAGCCTTAAAATTCGTAAACATGTAAAGTATTTATGTCACTATAAATGCTGAAGGAAAACAATTTTGTTTTCATGAAGTTCAGGTGGATTCAATACACTTGTGGCTGATGCTGCAGACGGTAGTATCGAAGCAACAGCGGGAAAAAAAAAAGAAAGAAGAAAGAAACCCACAACAAATCAAAACACATGACACTCCCATGACGCATTGCCACCTGCTCATGTGGTAATTACGGGTACAGTTTTAGAAATCACAGACATGCTGCGCTATAAATCTTTGATAAACTGAGATTAAGAAAAGGCATGTATGTGCGAGTCTGCCCACTTTTGACAAATTCTGACCTTTCAATATGGATTTTTTAAATTTAGTAACCTATATCTACATGTTAGCATGACACTGTGATTGTTACTGGTGGTGATTATTACTGGATGGAGGATGTGACCTAAAAAAAAACCTCCAGCAATTTCACATGCTGATTTTGTGAAGGAGACAAAAGGGAAATGGGAAACCATACAGTAGCTAGACAGCTTGTCGACTTGCACCCAAAGCTAATTCTAGCGTTGCTGTTGCTCATGTGCTGTCCAAGGTGCTGAAAATAGAGCCTGCCTTGTTTCCTGGAAACGGGTCATATGCAACCACTATGCTTCATGGTTCGCTTGGATGCCTGTGCCGTCCAGCCTCATTAGTCCTCCAAAATGAAAGCTATGCATTTGAAGAGAGAGAAAGCCACACTATGAGGATATTACGATGGCATCAGTTGAAGGAAGGCAGCCATACAGAAACGAGGCTGAAACCTAGAGTTCACGTTGCCCTTTAAAAAGGCAAACGCTCTGAGATGCTGAGCACACTGTGTCGGTATCCATGGAAACAGAGGAACCGAGGAAGGGACCAACATTAAAACATCGCAGAGCTAATAGGCACTGAGGTAAGGGTAGGTGGTGATGGAGTATGCTTCAAGCCTGTTCAGCAGTGGCAGTTTAAGATGAGGACAGGACATTTGAAGAATTAATGTGTCCTGCATAAACTCTGACTAAAAGGTCTCTGCCACTTCTAGCTTCAAAGCCACAAAGTAAAAAAGAGCAGTGACATATTATTCATACATAACTTTCACTTATGTTATTACTTGTTCACACTAATGTTGCTGATGAAATTGTTTTCAGGGTCTAGGCCTTTTAATTAACCAATTACTATTCAATATTTGGTTATTTCCATTATTTATAGGTTCATTAACTGGTTTTATGAGAATACTCAGAGTCACACACTGTCAGGTTAAAACTCTAAATTTTAATGAAACCTGAAGAAATACATTACTCACTGTGTTTTCACAGCGGAGACCTACAACATTATTTAAAATGCTGTAGAACAATCTGAACTGGACTATATAACATTGCTTTCATCTTCCCAACTGTGCTGAATCACTGTAGGAGGAGGAGGCTGGTGGTTATTTTGACTGAAGCACCCTCCTTCTGAATCAAGCAGCAAGTGCCCCAGTGCGTTACACAGTGGGTGCTTGGGTGGAGGACGTTAAAAAACTCCAAACAACAAAGTGGTAGTGGCAAAGTGTTGTTGAACCGCAGAGGAACGCTGAAAAAAAATGTATTGACTTTGCCACTACAGTCAGAAAATGGCTACTTCTACTTCCTGGTCTGTGGATGTGCCTCACATGAACCTGTAGTGAACTCATCCCGATAACAATTCTACTTCTGCCTACTTTATCTCAATATATAACACTCCCAAGGCTCTAAACAGTACATCCAGTTATTCTCTTCAACATAATCAGAGGATTCCTGCTCTTATAGAGCAGCTGCCAAGTATGTAGGAATGAGCAGCATGTTGATTTAGTCACTTTCTACTCTGTGTGACATCAATTTAGTTAAAGTGAAACCTTGAACTGGAGGGAAGAGGATGAACCAAATCCCTCTTCCGTGCACCTCATCCTAAGGAGATGAAGCCTGTAGTGTGCTGAAACTATGCGCTAGTGTGTGTTGCAGTTATTGCATGTCGAATATGTGGTGTGTGGACCCTTGATTACGTTTAATATACGATGACTAAGTGCATATATTATGCATGTTTTATTGGTAGTAAGTGGGAAAAAAACCTTAATTCTTACAAATTCCTAAAACCCATTATTTTTAACTACTCTCTCAAAATAATGCTGCGCATCTCACAATCAAATCAAGGGATCTATCTGTTTATCCTGTCTATTTCAAACTTGACATGCACTGCTGAGGACCCAACTAAGTGCAGTGTTGAATTTAAGGTCATTTGAATGGGGATTAATGTGAGTTTGAATGGTTGTCTGTCTCTATGAGTTGGTCCTGCGATGGTGACTTATCCAAAATGTACTCTGCCTCTCGCCCTATGATAGCTGAGTTAGGCTTCTGCCCCCCTGTGACCCTGATAAGGATAAGTGGAAGAGAATGGATGGTTGAAGGGTGGTCTAATTTCATGGTTTCCTTCCTGCTGCTGCACAAAAAGAGCAAAAGTACAGTGATAATGTGTGCCTGTCGCCATTCTTGACCTCATTGTCACGCTCCTGTTGGCGTCAGTGTTGCCGTCAGTTCACGTAAGACAAAGATAGATTCTAAACAAAGTGCTGCTTTCTCAGCGATGCTGTTTATGATGAGGTGCTGACAACATGAAATCGGCCCCCGAGAAGCCACAACAGTATCCTCAGAGTGCCTTTAGATCAGCGGCAAAGACTACCGACTGTCATCGGCTTTGAATCTCTTGGTTACTGTTGCTATGCAGCACTGATGATGTCACACTGACTTTTATGATCTGTATTCAGGATCATGTAATGTTGCCTGGTAACAGTGGCGACTTAGGCTTTGTATTAACAGGGGACAGTCATTGTGGCAATTTCCAGTCCTGAACCCTAAACATATGTTTATGTCTCAGGTGAAGGAGCGCAAGCCTACAAGTCATTTTCCCGGGAAGCCGGTCACATGAAACTACAGACTGACACCTGACACTTGTCGCTGCGTGACGGGCCACAAATCAGAAATTGTGGCTTGTGAGGCCTTGTGAGGCCTTGTGAGGCCTTCATCATCAAACGCTGAAGATGAATCATCAACATTCGATGCTGTCATGCATGCAGACTCACATAAATGCATTGGTAACATTAACTAATGCTTGAGCAACACTTTAAAGGAGGCATCAATGTTGATGACCATCTTTAACTATATTCCTTGTAAGTAGTGTAAACATTTCTCAAAGGGCTGTACACGCATTAAGAGACAAGCAATAATATGGCAACAAGCAAGTGTGGATTGCAATAAAATTCAGTAAATTGAAGACATGAAAGGAAATAATTGATGCAAAGTGACCATGAACCAAGTTACAGTAACTTCAACTCTGAGGTAAACAACAATCAATGGGAGTGAAGAATAAGTTGACAGACACATTACAAGGTGAGCAATATAAAAGAGCAGTAAATCAATCAATAAATAATAATCAATAAATCAATAAAAAATCAAAGAATCTCTGTCTGGCTCTTCATCTGGATGACCATCTTTACAATCCACCTGAAACTTTCAGAGGAAGTGCAATGACAACTTGTGCTTTGGGATGATGATACCACAGTTCAGATCAAAATCTGTCACCTATCAGATATCTATATGTAAGGAAAACCTCCCTAACTCTGCTGAAATGCCTCTGACTTGCCTGTGACAGTGGGAACAGGCAGTAGGAGTTTAGAAAAAAAAAAACCCTCTAAAAGCAAATATCAAATGAGCCAGGCAAGCATCTGCAATGCTGTCGCAGATCAAAGTGTATAAACACTGTAATGTCACAAAGGGAGTGACTGCCAGCAATTCACTTGTGATAACTTGTAACATCAGGAGGTTTAAAATGAAGATAAATATATAAAGTGGTTCTCATTTCAGCAGACTTATGACACCTTGACCCCACCTGCCTTATGTATTTCATAGTAAGAGCATTTTAGTGGAACGGCCTCTCTATCTCCAAGACTCTCTAATTGCATCTTCCCTGGCAAAGCCAACAGCTCCTGCTTGTCTTTGTTTGTCTTTCTATAAACCAGGATCAACAGAAACCGAGGACAAAGGAAAAGCACACACAGGCAAAGGTGATTCACTGACTTCCTGCTCCCAGAGGACACCTCCACAGCAAAAAGATGATTTCTATTAGATGATGAGCAACTCTGAATCCGCAAACAGTGGAGCCAATTATGTGCACTTCTTACAGGAGATGGAGGAAAAACAAGTGAGGCTGTGTCAGGCAGCATGGCAATTAAACCCACACAGGGACTGTTTTCTCCTCTTGGTGGCCTATCACTCAAACACCGGCTTCTACAGAGTGTCTGATCAAACAGATGAGCATTTTCTCAAATATTGTTACAACAGAGTGTTCAATACAGAGCAAAGGAAGACTAGTAATAATTGCATTGTTTGGGAAGTTTTATCCACAGCGCAGCTGCACTTGAATAAATACATTTTACTACTCTTGACGACAGTACACGGCTAGCTTAGTTTTGAGGTGTCCAATTAAATCTAGTTTCAGTTCTCGAGGCCATGGTAAATAAGTACATTTATGCTTTTTGTGTGCTTGCTTTAGAAGTAAAGATAATGTAGTTTAACCTTGGATTTTTTTTCTGATTCTCTTGCTCATGAAGACCAGACAAAAAACAACAATGGCAATAACTTAATTCATTTTTTTGTTTATGCACAGAAGCCACAACAACAGTTTGATAACAGCATGCTTGTTTTTGGTCACTTGGCTCAAAATTCTAAATTTGCTAACGTAATTATATCAGGCAAAATCTGCAAAAAATGAAACTTTGGGTGGTTTTTTTAGTCACTTACTGAATGCAGAATCTATAGGTTAGCACAGCAGCCACTTGCTTCTGCTTTATACAAAAACACCTGTTTGCTAATGGAGAAAATGGATCATAAAAACTGAACCAGACAAAACAATAAGTTAAAAGCTGCTGAAAATTTCAGTAGAATTAAGGGGAATTTGTAAGCCAGGTTACAATTCTGTGGGTTCAATAGTACACCAACAACCTTGATCCATTAATAAAATAATATATTGATTTGTGTAGCTTCAAAGTTCAGTATTAATAACAATGTTGGCCCGTTCCAAACAAATCTGTCAGCACTGCTTATTTTGATCCCTGTGAGTCTGACAAGGTATTTTGTTGAATCAGTCTAACAGATGCTGAAATTACATCTTCAGTATGTCAGTGGATTTTCGGGGGAAAAAACACCTAATCTCTTTACAGATTTCATAGACAGACATCCTATTAGAGGCAAGCTGAGTGAATATTCCATGTTAAGTGGTGGTCCTTACAATCAAGACAGGAGATGGCTGAAGCCCTGATTAAATCTGACAGGGCTTCAAATCAGCTCAGCTTTAAAAAATGCCCTGAAGCTTTGTGGATTCAGCGTCTTGGCTACTACAGTGTGCCAGAGATGTGAGGGCCAGCAGGAAAACAGATGAACTTGTTATGTGCGGATGCTGTTTTTGTTATTTTACGAGACTGTGTGTAATGAACCAGCTCAGGTTCGAGTCACGATGGTAACAACTAGCACATTTTGTCCATAATTAATCCTGTAGATTCTTATTAGATTACTTTACTTATTCATTTGTTATCCATGTTTCCATTTTCGATGAACTCGGGAAAATTAACAGGGAGTATTTTGATTTATGAGTAGTAAGAACCACTAGTAGCCCCATCTGGTCCCAAAGTACTAAACAATAAGAGTGGCAAGTCAGTACTCAATACTTCTAATGATGAAATACCCCCCTACTCCTTTCCTTTGACACATTTTTTTCCCCCTTTTTACAAGCATTTTAAAAAGATTTTGGTCTGTGATTTAGATTCTAAAATCTTTGACTGCCGCAATATAAGAATGTCCAGATGTGCCTTGTTAATGAGCTGAAAAAACAAAACAAACAAACAAACAAAAAATCGCAAAATGGAAGTGAATACGAGAAACAGTGAGGAATAATGAGACGAGGGACAAAAAGCCGCGTGTATCTCGCAAAAGGTAAAGATATACCGAGAAAGTGGCTACACAATAAACTGCCTGTAATCAGACAATGTGTCACACTGTAGTGCTGCCAAATGACCGAGAAGGGCATCTGTGTGGGCAGCTTGTAAATCCTAACTACTTTTTTGCCAAACAATCTTTTACATTAGCCACTTGTTCGCTGGCCAGTGACAAAGCAGGAGGAAGGAAACGACGCATTTTACTGGAAGTGCTTCTCCCGTAACAGCAGCTGGGTTTTCGAATCTTGCCGTGACTTGATCAGAAATTCAGCTCTTGTTGATATCTGAAGAAAAAAATGATTCGCTATCTCTCAGCGATGCTTTTGAGTCACTGCAGCAATGCCAAATCCACATTCAGTCTTAGCAGGAGAGAATGCTAATTTCCTGCGTTTGACCCATGCACCACGTGTGCTGGTGTGCAAAATGTCTGCCTTTCTGCTCTTACGCTACTGGCCGCCAGCCTATTCTGACTTTTTAAGGAATGCTATAATATATAGAAGGTCCCGACAGTCTTTTATGTTAATTCTTTTATTGCTTTGCACTTTTAACTGTGTCTGAATATCACCGTAGTTTCAGTGCCAACAGATTGGGGGTTGTCTCAAGTTTCACCAGAGTAATATGTATGGTTCTAAGCCAAGGCAGGGTAGATCTGCATCTTAAGGAGGCATTAGACACACGTTATTTTCCATTTTGAATGAATATAAAAGGCTCTGTGAGACCTAAAAGAAAACGAGTAATTTACTTGAACACAGCAAAATGCTAACTGCTAGATTCTTTTTAAAAAAAAAAAAGATATTCTTTAAAGAAATCTGGAGTTCAGAAGGTGCTATTTTGAAGATAAGAACTGGCAGATGAAGAATGGGACTGATTATTGATTCAAATCTCTGCCTTAAAGATGAGCAAATTTGACTAACACTTCTCAAGCTGACTGGGATCAGGTGAATATGATGGAGCATTTGTAGCATATCTTTTCATCCTCAATACCTCATTACATTCTACATGATAACGTGCACATCTCTGCATAATTGTAAACTATTACCTGTTGAGCTCAAAGAAATGCCAGTATGAAAACTAAGAAGGCCGAGCTGTGTTAAAGCTGGTGTAGGTGAGCGTGAAGTGTCATTTGGATCTTTCTAACCCCTGCACCTCCACACTTTGGAATCTGTGCCCAATAAATCCTTAAATTGCACTTACCACATTGTGGGTCTGTGTTTGCCCAACAAGGATCAATATGTTTGAGCAGACTATAGATAAGCAGAAGTTGAGCAGGATGATGGATCGCTCAGAGCGGATATATCTTAAAAACAAAAAAAAAAAGGGAAGAGAATTAACCAAAAAAGTTCTATGATTTGAAGTCAGACTTTAAGTTAGAAAGTATCAACTTTTACCAGATTATGAAACATCACATAACAACTGACATTTTTTATTATCGTGTGGTTGAAATGTATGCACTTAAAGCGTTGCAGTTACCTCCATAGCACTGCGTAGATCACTGCCAATGTGATCAAGGCGAGGCAAGACAAGCCACAGCCAACTATCAATGTCACAGATGGGACCCCTGAGTACTCCATGGTCTGTAGGGATGACAGAGCAAGACAAACCAGTCAGTGGGAGGTTGGATGTGGTTCATGCAGGACAGTAAATCTTTATTATTGCCCAGAGAGGGAAGCAATCAAAACAACCACCAACACCACCACCAATCTGAATAGTCCACAGTGAGACTTAATTTACTTTGAGGTTTTAGTTGCACGTGTGGGCTTGAAGCTTGTTCAGATACATGCAAAAAACTTTCCATGTATTGTAGCAGGAGATTATGTTGCAGGACAATAAACAGTGGAAGTAATTATAAACAGTGTTTTTGTTTTACGCTGTGTTTTTTCAGTCACACTTGGAAGTCAAGGAGGCCAGCCAATCCGGGGCCAGCCGCTGAGGCTTCCTTTACATACACTAATGCGGTTTCCCATATTATAAACCATATTAAGTGAATCAAAGCTAGACAAAATAAGCACTTTTCAGCAAGAAAAATGATGCTGTATGATTTAGGCCTGACAGAGAGGAAGGCCACAGTGTAAGTACTGCATGTTCTCAGACTTAATTACTTTATCTTTTCAGGAAATTACAGGCTCCTGCTTTCTTTACCCCAGTCTAATTGCAACACAGGAGCTCAAAACACAATTTAAAGATCTCACGGGCAAGAATTTGCCAGCTTTTTTCGTTGACAGGTCAGTAAAGAAAACAGCACCCAAAAAAAGGTAAACTTTATCTTTAACCCTTCCCTAACGTGATTGATGAGGAGACACTTAAAGACAAGCACCAGCACGCACACACCCTCCCCCTCTGCATGCCCATACACAATCTATCTAAGTCTATGCCCAAACTAGAAAATACTCCCCCCCACAATCTCCCCTTTACCACTGTATTACTATTTAACAGGATTAGCACACACGAAGATTCAATTTTCATTCTCACCAGCACACACACAGACACACACATACACACACACACGAACAGGGAGCCTTTCTCCTTTACATGAGCTCATGAAACCCACATCGAATAGCAAATCAATAGCCTACTTACTATTTCTCTTGGTTGCTGAGCCAAAATGGCGAAGGTAGATACACGATCACATAAACATTTTGTATGGGATGCATCTGTAAGCACCGTTTTACATCCTTTTGTGGACCAGGCTCCCCAAGAATCGTTCCTGCAAGGAGGAGGCAGAGGCAATTAGAGGTTTAATTCCAGCGGTGACACGACTTCACAGGACTTCTCGACATCGCTTCGGCGTTTTTATTTAATTATTACTAATATGAATCGAGAGCTGGAGAGATTGTTTCATAGAGGGAAAGAAGAAAAAAAAAAGCGAACAGACTAATCGACACGGCTCTGGTGTGGCTACGAGCAGCATTTCAGCTGGAGCAGATAGAGAGGCAGAGACGGAGGAGGGGGAGGACGCACGGAGCTGTCCAAGCAGACCGGTGCTGATTGATTCGCTATACGCAGATAAATACCAACGACTCGAGTGATACAGAAAACAGCGTTATTTCCTCTTCACGCACAAGTTAAAAGCCTTTATATTTACCTGTTTGCCTCTCTGCGTGCTTTATATTCTTCTACAGATCTTTTCCAAACGACTATAATCCTCTTCCCCCCCCCCGGTTATCCTGTCCTTTTTTTTTACCCCCCCACTTTCGGCTGATTTTTCCCCCGCTCAGCTGTTTTAATTAGCAGCTTTTGAATGCTTCCTTAGGGGGATTTTCACCCTGGAAACGGTGGACAGCATCAGATTGATACTCTGTTCCTCTCTGCTGTTGTGAGAGGGGGAGGCAGATGCAATGAAAAAATAAACGCACGCCGTCGCAAGGTCTGCTTATTCGGCTTCGAGTCTAGTGATATGACGGGAATAAAGGACGCTTTTGGGTCATTCCTGAAAGTCATTTTACACGAAAGTTGTCGCTCCCCGGCGTGAAGCGCTCCGCTAAAAAAAACACCGCAGAACTAATACCACCCCGCGGAGGCAGCGCAAATGGTTGCAGCCAGTCCCCACTTCACACCACTAGTAGGTGAAATGAAAGGAGCGTCTCTCTTCCATTTGTCATTCACCCCCGACTCATTTTGTGCCTTCAGAAATACCATCCTCGCTGATTAAATATCACTGAAGGCCGCCTGTATTCTGAACACAGCCTTTGCCGCAACACCCAACCTGACTTTGAGCTTCGTGCCGTCACAAGCAAACACCTGTTGTCCTGCAAGGCGCTCTGCTCACCCTACTACTAATTTCATAAAGCCAAGAAGAAGAAAAAAAGGGGGGGAAAGATGCATACTAGTGATTCAAGACAATATAAGACGTACTGGCTTTTGATTTGTTTAAGCGGGCAGTGGCTGCTGTGCGAGCTAATCCTGCTTTGTCATTTGATCAATGTGGCAGCAATATTTATTATTCCTGGAAGAGACCATGGAGCCAGTTGCAAATTTCCAGCCAGGGCCAACCAACACTGTGGGCTGTTTGTGTGTGCACAGCAATGAAACGATAAACGGCTATCCTCCCCCTTTTGCTTCTCTTCTTAACTGGGCTGTGACCATTCTGTGTAAACAACTGATTGTTGATTGTGCTTTTCAGCAGACTGCATGCAAAAACAAAAAACATAAACCAATTAAAACAAAACCAAAAACAAATAGAAAGAATAAAAGAGAAAAAAGCGAGGGGCTCTTATTTTGTAGAATGACCCACTCACAAAGCTAGCATCAGCAGTTCTTAAAAAAAGTTTAGTTATAAATTTGAATCACAGTTTATAAATACATTAAACTATATGTATTTATACATACAGCAGAACCTCTATGAATTATGGTCATATTAGAAACATTAATTTCTTCAAAACTGGTGCAAAATGAATGTTTGAGGCATATAAACAACATGTCTACAAGTCACTAAAGTGGCCAAAGAATGAAGCACCTGTGGGTGAAATATGGAGCAAGTTTAGCCCTGGAATAGGAGTCAAATGATGATAGCTGAGGAGGATTTTATGATACCGCACCGCTGATGATTGCAGCAGTAGTTAAATGTTGAAATTGCATGTTGGACTTTCCATCAATTTTTTTTGTCTGTACAGGTGTATGGCTCTCCAGATGTTCCAGTTTCAACATTAAAATTTTTGCATATTTGTCACACTTGCATGTTTAAGATCATCAAGCAAATTTTAACGTTAGACAAAGACAACTTGAGCAAGAACAAAATGCAGTTTTCGATGATAATTTTATTTATTCAGGGGGGAAAAAACACTAACATAACCTACCTGGCCCTGTGTGAAAACGTAATTACCTCCTAAACCCAATATCTAGTTTTGCCACCCTTGGTAGCAACAACTGCAATCAAGCATTTGTTATTCAGATCATTATCCTGCTCTATAATCCAAGTGTACTTGAGCTTCAGGGCACAAACTTGTGGCTGGGCATTCTCCTTCAGGATTTCTGGTAGAGAGCAGAATTCATCGATCCATCAATTACAACAAGTCATTCAGGTCCTGAAGCAACAAAGCAGCCTCAGACCATCACAGTACCATCACATACCACATTAGCACCATCACCATACTTGACTGTTGTCTTGTCAATCCACAGATTATTTCTCCAGAAGTTTTGGGGATCGTCAGCAGTGGTTTTCTCCTTGTAGCTCTCCTGTGGATTCCATCTTTGCCCAGTCTCTTTTTTTATTGTTGAATCACGAACTCTGTCCTTAATTGTGGCAAGGGAGGCTTGCAATTCTTTAGATGCTGTTCTGTGTTGTTTTGGACCTCTTTAATGAGTCATTCATGCACTCTTGGAGTGATTCTGATAGTCCGAACACTCCTTGGAACGCTCACCACTGTTCCTAGTTCTCTCTTTTTGTGGAAAATGTCTCTCACCATGGTTTGATGAAGTCCCAAAGCCTTAGGAACCCTTCCAAGATTGATGTGACTTTTTTTTTCTTATTTGTTCTTGAGTTTCTTTAGCTCGTGACATGATGTGTTGCTTTCTTTTAACCTACTTCAATTTGTCAGAGAGGTTCTATTTAGATGATTTCTAGATTCAGCAGGTCTGGGAGTAATCAGGTCTGGCTACTGAAATTGAACTCAGCTTTCCAAAAATTGTGGTTAATCACATTAAATTAACGATTTAACAAGGGGAGTGGGGGCGGGGAGATGTGACAATTATTTTTTTACACATTGCCAGGTAGGTTCAAATAGCTTTTTTCCCTTTAATACATTAAATCATTACCTAAAAATGTTGTATTTAGTCAGATTATCTTTATCTAATATTACAATTTGATTGATGGTCTGAAACATGTAAGTGTGACAAATATGCAAAAAACCAAAGAAATCAGGAAAGGCACATACTTCTTCACAGCACTGTAGTAAGTACATCTTTGCACAGCTGCAGAGTATAGCTTAGAAAAGAATATTTTAATGTGACAAAACTGCTGTGCACATATTTTACAACAATAGTGCAGACCTTTCAGCACTTTGGGTAATTCCTGTAGGAGAGTGATGAGGTACCATAAGGTAACGTGTAGGGTGCTATTACATACTTAGACTGATTGTCACAATCCAATGCAAACCTACTTTCCAATGCAGGCTTTCTTGTGACGTGACAGACTGACACAATATGTGATGCCTTGTAACTTTGGGATGAATGCATCTCTCCCCTGGTGAAAACTCAATCCTTGGCATGATCTGTTTCTAACTTTTGACTTGTTAGATGTTTGCTTATCCTCTGTGCCAGGGGGGGAAGCTGACAGGAGAACAATCCCTGCCTGGGGATTTATGTATGCCACGTTTGATGTGTTGTCTGACCTTATTGGGGCTTGGTGGCCCAAGAATATAAAACATCCCCAAGAGAAAGTGTCAGTGTTGACCACAGTAAGACTGATGACATGACATTCATCACATACCAACTGCTGACCACTTTATATCCGCACAGTGATCTATTGACAACTTTACATCAAAACTTACAGGACTTAAAATTTCTGACAGAACTTGATGGGGCTCCGGTTTTTACGCAGTTCGCTGTCAAGCCGCAAGATAAGTGACAGCAAGAGTTACATAGAAAGCTCACAAAGTTTTAAGCACATTCAGTATTTAAACCTTTGAGTCTTGCTTAAACCACAGCAAGACTCCAGTTACACTTAACTTTGAAAGACTGAGCCCCTCTACACATCCTGTTACTAAATGCATACCTTACCCACATGTTTAGAAATTATACTTACAGCATAAGTGAAACAGTAAATCTGTATCATTATTATCAAGCTAACACAGTGATCATAGCTGCAGTTGTTTAGCCTCACTTGTCACACTGCACATAAGCAGGGCTCACCGTATGTTTCTCTAGGGATGCAAAAACCTTTAAATTCCTTGCATGCCCACATTAGATTAGGCAGACACCGAGATGGGAGCTTAAAGCATGCCTTAGGCTATGCACTTAAGGCAATTTTATAGTCTTGAAAGACTGACACACAATGGCAGGCAGAGGAGGGTGGGGGTAATGCTGGGAAATGATTCCATCCATCTTGGATCTCTTGATGATGGGCAATTTATATCAGCCTGTGGGCCACATTGTGTGTGTTAACTGAGTGAAGAGAAAAGAAAGATGAGTGCATATTCTTGTGTAGCAGGGAAATCTGATTAATCCCTAACATTCTCTGAGTGGATCAAGACCCTTCAAAACGAGGCAGACAAACAAGATAACGTGACATTTGTATTTATTAGTGAGGGTGTGACTAACCCTACAGGTGCATACAAATTAAAGATGTATCATGTATTTGTTTCATAAATACACCACGAGACCGGCATCACTACAGTTCATTAGGGTCACTATAGTAACAGAGAGATTTTTTTTTCCATCAGCAATCATATTTATTTGTCCGTCTGGCTCTTCTGGGAGTCACAACCTGTCCAGGGTCTACCCCACCTTTTGTCATATACCTGCTAGGATAGGCTCCAGATATCCCTGTGGTCCTAAACTGGAGGTTAAGAAAGTGCATGGATGGATGGAAAGCACTTAGTACAAAACAGCATGCCTCAGTGACAGACAGAAAACTGATTAAGTCAGAGACAGCATGAAAAGGAGGTGGAGGGGTGGTGGTGGGTTGCAAAGTGGTTTGAAGATGCAGCAACTCTATGCAGCCCAAAGCAACATAAATAATACTCCCTATGAGATTTGACAATTGGATGCCTAAAAGGGTATCATTTGAACTGAGATGAGCTGTTATCAGGTGATCTACCAGCATAGCCTGGTGAGCTTGGCTTAATGGCCTGCCTGTTATCCTCAGTTTACTTGACCTTTAGTGCATACACTACTGTCTGCACTGTACTGCACTGCATCTACTGTCCAATGTTTGGTATTAAATACCAATATTTAAACTTTATGTGACTGGTAAATTTAAATTGTGTTGTAAACTGCAAGTTCCAACAGCCATAATTGAAAATACATGAGTTTTCTTTGGTCATCTATACGAATATAAAAATACATCTGTTATCCAAGTTAAATAAAAATTGATTCAGATAGAATTCCTGCATGCATAAAGTATCAGGGATTAATTGCCTGCAAGGTGCTGGTGCATTAGTATTGCATGCCACACTTCACTGTCTGTACATGTGCATTACCCCAACCTCTGGCCCATGCACAAATGCAAAAATACCTTTTATTGCAAACTAATTCATAGTTAAGTGTCGTTATCAGTCCACTATGAGCCCTTGCTTGACTAAAGCTTACAATTAGAATTATTAAACATCACTCATACTGTCACTTCTCGCCTGGTGCCATCCTTTTGATTTCAGCCACCAGATATAAAGGCGCTTTCACCATTATTGTCTCTACATCTGCACTGTCAACAGTTTCCATTCAAAAGCAGCCCTCGAAAATCGACATAAATCTTTCCACATGGGTCCCTGAGACTAAATCTGATGAAGTGCGAGTCTGTGGAGCAAATGTGTCTCTTTGTGGTCCTATGCCATGAAAAAGCTTGACAGCTGCTGATCTCAGATATGAAAATGTCAAATAAGATTGACGTCAAACAGGGGAAACCATTGGAGAGTTCTTAAAAACAACCCCCCCCCCCCAAAACCCTAAAATCAAATACTGCATTAACTCAAAGTTAAAGTGAGAAGTGATTTTGAGTTTTACATGGCATTACGCTGCAGGTAGAGTTAACTGTGAACATGACTGAAGTGAACAGATACAGCACTATTCACATGAATCCAGGCATAATGATAATGATAGCAATGCTTATGAAGTTTATTAATAAATGTAAATTCTCTCTTAACAGTAATGTTACTGTCTGACTTGCCACAGATTTAATGGTATAATCAAAGACTAGGTTAGGCGTGGTTGCATGAGCTCCGTCCCAGCTTCCACCCAGCTCATGGAGTAAACGACTACCACTGAACCACACAGACAAACTTGTGGATGGCGGCATCTTCTTTGTTGCTGTAGTTGATACATTTTGATTCAACGTTAAGACACTCCGCCAAGAAGCTGCTGGGGTTTTTTTTTATGTCCACATGGAAAGCAAATGTTGCTGTTGCAGAGGTCTTTCTTGATTTATAGGCTTTGGAGCAGTCGGAGAGTGTAGGGTGCAGCCTTTTTTGGCCCAAATTCAGCTTCTCCAGATGTTTGTAGATCTCGAAGCAGTGACAGCTGCTTTCACACCCTAACATCTAAATGATTAACAAGGTTTAATTTCTCAGGAAGTGAAGTGCACCCGGTAAATTCTTGCTAAGAATTGTGCAGCACTTAGAAATGCCAGATAAAACTAATGAGGTGCATAATTTTCAGTAAAAGCTAAAGACGAGCCTTGAAAGCGTTTTCCGTTGTAATCAGCGGTTTTGTTTTGTTTTTACACCTAATTGTTTAAAACACGTTTTGCTGCTCAAGTCCTTGCTATACTTTACTTTTGTTTTATTCTAAACTTGTGTCAAGCATGTGTCTTTGCATGCTAGGAAAAAAGACTTTATCCATCAATATATTTGAATAGAAAGTCATGATTTAATATTTAAATAACAATAATTTGGTACTTCACTGTCTTGCTCAGAGTAAACACATTAAACAATAAAATAACCTTGAGGGTGAAATAAAAGGCAGTGAAATTCTCTGTTTTAAAGATGTCTTAATGAAGGGCCAAGATGCTGACTTGTGAATCCTTATTTAAGGATCTGCAAATGTTCTCAGCCGTTTGATGTTTAGCTTCCACTAGACTCTGTTTGATAATCCGAGAAAGGGTCCTGAAGCATCTGCGATTAAAATGTCAAAAAGACACTCATATGGCTTTCCATGCACTGCTTCCCAAGCATCAGAGGGTTTTTAAAAGCAGTTAATTGCAAAGGCAACGTCAAAAGGCCAAAACTAGCTTGGAACGTCATTCTGCATTTTTATTTTTTTCTACAAGTTTGGTGGCAGTAAGGAAGAAAACCGTCTAGTTTTACAACTAGTTTGTTTTTATATCGTAGCAATATAAAGAGACAAGTCAGAACTGTAAAATAACCTTATGGTAGACTCACAGTGACATATCATTTTTAAGATAGAGTAATATATATAGTTAAAATGTTATTTTTGAAAGCTAGGGATAAGGTCAAGTGATTTGCCTGGCAGATTAACGCTCCCTAAATATTTATTTTTGACCACAACAGGGAAGTTAACTGATCTGAAGTCACTGGGTTGCACTTTATATTGTTCCCTTGGCACAGTGGTGGGATATTGGTAATTTCGAGGTTATTTGAAAGCAAAAAAGAAAAAAAAATATTGACATTTGAAAAAGTAATAAAAGTGTATGCATCTGATATGTTTACACTCAGTGGTGTGGACCTGGAGACCGGAAGAGTAAATTTAAAAAAGATATTGGATATTTTAGAACTCAGTGTGTGGTGTTTGTTTGTATTTCTCTGTTGTTTTCAGAGCTAACCAACTGAAGCAGATTCACCTATAGGCCTCCATAATAACACGTGAAATGAGCCCTCAGTGTTTTCAAGCAGTTTAATACTCTGGTCACTACTTTAATATTACATTTGAAGTTAGTTATAGTCAATTTTAACATTTCATTATTGGTACGTCTTGTATAAATAAAGCCTATTCTGAACACATTTGTTTAAAAATACTTTGATCGTGTAGTTTATGTTAAAGTGCAGCTCAGTGTTCACATAAACTGCACGTGGACCATAGCTCTCCACTTGCGAACGTTTTCTCTCTGCTAATTGTCAAAGTGAGCACTCTCATTTGGTTTGAACCAACATGGCTGACAGATGGCACATCACCCACCGAATGAGTCCTAAGAGTGGATCCTATTGGATAATAGAAAGAGCCAAATGTTTGAAAATAAAATGATTATCATACCACGGAGTCATTCAGTGGTGCTATGATTAAAATGACTAAATGTAGTATGGGGGGGAAAAAATCAGATATTTAACACTAGGTTTGTGAAAGTCAGACAGAGAGAATGTAGCTGAGTTGTCCCAGTTGTATCATTGCTGTTCAAAAATAGACCAGTTGCCCTCAAATACTGTGATAGAGGACAGAGCGTGCACAATTCAGATGCTATTTCACAGTGAAAGTAACAAGCTCATATATGCTTTTGCCAGAGCTCTGTTCATCCACTATAACTGTTAGGTTTTACACAATTAAGTGAAACTGGAATCAAACATATTTCTAGTAAATATATTTCCATCCAGTTACAGGTAAAAACCATAAAAATACACAACAAACCTGAGCAAAAGTTCTAAAAATCATGATCCGTCCATAGTGTTAATATTCTTATTTAAGAAAAAAACAACACTGTCCATGTTGAAGTTCTAAAAAATAAGATTTCTCTTCCACTGGCTCGAGGTAAGCTCGAGTAGTTTTCTATAATAACTCTGGTATTTTTGTTGAGCTTAAAAGACACATGTATCGCCCAAGTGGATGATGCAAACGATGGCTGTGCGGCAGAAATGCGACAGAAGGAGGAAAAGTCTTGTTTTTCCTATAACACATGCAGACAAATGCAGACAAAACCACAACATTATTGTAGTACACCAAATGTTTTCTTTCTGCATTATGTAAAATGCTGGCTTGCGCCCACTCGATGATATCCATTGCAGACATTGTTGCCTGTAAATCCCTCATGCAGTTTGAGTTGACTTGCCTGATGTTTGCAGTATCCAACCCTGTTTCTTTTTAACATTATCAACTTTTCTTGAACCACCCTTTCTTTGGATCCTGCCTTGCCATTTGCCCCAACAGCCACCAGAGTTCTCTCTCTCTTTCTTTTTGATGTCCAGCACTGGAAATCTTCATCAGGTAATTGCTTGTGTAGCCGCCTAAGCTGTTCAATCGGCCACCCCAACCATCCATCAGCCGCCCCTGCCAACACCCAGTGAGATGTCCATCCCTCAAATGTTCAATAGCCTGTCTTCTCTGTGGCATGGGCACTACCCCAATTGCTTCAGGTCTTAAGACTGGTGTCTGTCACTGTATGACTCACTGATGTTTAATTTGCTGCCACTTCAGAAGTATTTGCATCCCAGTTGTCTACCTGCCCACCAATCACAATACTGTGGATCTCCAGGTCACCCCACTGAAGCTTCTTCACTCCAGCATCACTCTTATAAACCAGCCATCAGCTTTCTGTCTGTCCTCATGGTCTTTTTGTCTCCATGGCAACACACCAGTTCTTGTTCTCACCTCCCTGGCCCTACCGGAAGATGTTTCTTGTTTCAAGCCACCATCTGTGAGTGCTGCCTCTAACAGCAAGCTAGTGCCTACTTTGGTTTAAAGCCTTCTATCGGTGCAGCACTCAGAAGCTCTTAACCTGACATAAACATCTGCCCAGTGCCTATAATGCTTTGTGTGTGACTTCTACAGTTTTCAGCTCGTCCTGTCTGTCCTTGCCCTTCTTGTTTGTGATCTTCATAATAACCTGTAGATTCAGTTTCCTGGCAACTCTTCCAACCATCTTTTTTCTCTCTAGTCTTGCAGCCACCCTCCAAACTCTTTTTCTCA
>VUQG01001538.1:25015-44589 GCA_015106755.1 Etia nguti | reverse complement strand
AACTCTTTTTCTCAGCAGATTTCCAGCCCTCAGGCCATCCATCTGACCTCTTTTGCCCTGGCCCCCCACCTGCTATGTGATGCTTCTTTTCTTTCCAGCCGCGAGGCAGTCTAACCTGGCCTTCTACGCTACCTCAGCGACAATCATTCTTGATGTCTTTTTGAGGCCAATTAACACGTACTGACACTGTGAAACAGGCCTTATATTAAAGCAGGAAGAAAATTCAACTTTTGAGTGGAAATGCTCCAACATGGGAAATCACGGGACATTGTGATGAGAACACGGCTGTCAAATGTTAACTGTTCTGTTTGCTGCAGAGAAGGTGACATCAAATCAACACAAACGGCACAACAACCCCAAACACAGACACAGTTTCGAGGACTACGCATCAAGCAGCAAACAACTCATTCAGATAAGCATGAATTGTGTATAAATGTGTGGATGTTGATAGAATCGTGAAACAAAAGTGCAAAATGTAATGTTACTCAAGTCATTGGCTTTACATAAATGTAATATTTGTTGTATTCTTATGGGGTGTCACATTTCTACACCCTAATATTAAGGATTCTATATGAGCTGCTGTGTTTCTTTTATCTAAAGCAGTTGTGTTTTGTGTTCTCATAATTTGTGGGAGTTTCCCTCCTGATACGTTACATAATTCTGCAGTATCTGTGACTGATGCTACGGCACCTTAGGCAGTGACTTTTATCAGCACTTGCTGGTAAAATGAATATCTTTGAGATGTCTGCTGAAGCCTATATATGCTGCCAATTGCCTTTTAATTTTGTATACACTCAAACTATATTGTAAAGGACTGGTATAGATACAAATGTCTCAACTGCTGTGAGAGGGGCTATTTTGTAACTCATTAGTATTAGTAACTCATATTTGTTTGATTCCTGTTAGGTTCTGATAGAAAACTTGATGGAGTCTTGGTGACATTCACTGTGCAACATCAGGACCTCTCCATCACTGACTCAAAGTCAGTATGAACACAATCATATGACTTACAATTGGCCTACCGTGTTGTCCGCTCTGAATGAGGTTTAATGCAATTTCTTTTTAGTTCTATTAATGTGCTAATGCTTTACCCAGAAAAATGTATCGCCCTGATTTTTGAACATGAAAATTATCCCCAAAACACACACTCGCAACATGAATAGATTTGAATACACAGAAAACAATGAATCCCTGAAACAACAAAAAAGTGAAAAAAAGTGAAAGTGCATGCCCACTTACATTATGGTGCTGTCCCACAGCGCACAGTAGGGGTTCATTGTTCCCTGGAAGGCAGGAAAAGGACAAAATGTTTGGTAAATTACGATGATAACTCATCATTATTTTCATCACCACCATCATCATTATTATAAATCAAGTGCATGTTTGTCCTTTTATTTAGCTTTTTTGAAAATGTGTTTCATAGATCACACAAAAAAGGTTTGGACTCCGCTACCACAGACACACATACGCACGCACAAATTTGCTGACACGTTCAGACTTACATGCACTTTATCTCAAAGATGAATAAAAAAGGCTGGATCATAAAAAGGGATTGTCCTTGTAATTATCTGAACGTAGTGCTCTCTCCTGACACTGGGTGCTTGCAAATTAATTATCGAGCCAATTAACCGCCATTGTGTGTCAGCTAATGGGAGATGATACGTGCTGTGGTCTTTGTAGAACATTCAGCCAGCAAACAAAAACTCTTTATGTAGTGTTAACAAAGGGACATGAAGGTCAATAAACTATAGATCCAAACTATATACAGTATTTACTGTGCATCTGTGTGTGAAAATTTTGGTTACCGTGCTTACATTTGCCAAGTGAGCCAGTTCAATCTCCAGGTGGGACTCAGTGGCCTTGGGCTCGGGTCTCACAGTCACAGCTATGACCTTGGAGTTCACAACTGTGTGGTTCCTGAATCAAACAGAGATGTGAGAAAATTACAAAATTAATTATTCAAATGTGTCATTTGAATGTGGCACGTGAAACAAACGGAAACAAAGAGCTTAACATCGCATTCACACGGAGAAGGTAAAGTCAAAAAAACGAAAGACCTGCAGTAATTTATAATGCATCTTTTTACAAACATAGATGATAATAATTGCTGTATGTGTAACAATGTTTGTGCACAGACAGCCATATTTACATATATGTGCTACGATCTTTGTAGTAAGAGCTTCTTAGATCTCCTTGTCAATTAACATTTCAGTGTTGTTCATCAGTGTGGTTTATTTTTAAGTTTAGCTGTGTTAGCATGGTACATGAATGTACACTGAGGGGCAACCCCCAGAGTTGAAAAATGAAGACAATGATGTGCAGAAACTGCACTTCCCCTAAGTGCCACTGGAGACTGGATCTAAAAGGGAGTCGTTCTAATTTTACAGCACTAAAAAGAATATTTAGAAGCTTTTATTCAAAACAAAACAAACAAACAAACAAACAAATCAGTTTCCCCTCTCCTAACAATGCTGATTTTTTTTTTTCTTTCTCTAACTCATCCACCATAGTTGAATTTGGGACGTGGCCGCACTGATTGACAGCTGTCCCACACAGGCAGCTGGTGCTGACTGGATGACATAATTAAACTGGATCCCTGCACTGAACGTGTGAGCTGTTTATGTAGGTTTAATAGATTCTCTGACTAATGTTATGACTTCCTGTCTGGTACAGACCATCCCACAAGCTTGTGCTTCAGTTTTGATGAGTGAAATTTTAGTGTGCTATTAGTTTTCTGTATTGCTTTCTTAATTTGGATTTAGCTAACAGCTAACCACAGACAATTAGCCCTCCATCGTTTCATCCATGAAAGGTAACATCTAGCTCCAAAAAACAACAACAGAGAGACAGCCAAAATGCCAATACTGAAACTTCAAAATGTGGCCATGCTGTCTATGCTTCAAGCATGCTAAATTAAGCTTTCGAGTGCAGTGAAGACCCTGGCATGGTTGTGTGTTGGTTCTATGCAGGGCTTGCAAAGCTATGCAGACCATCATCTCCATGTTGTAGCTGCTCAAAGCCATCAAGGGTCAAAAATATGTGGAACAACTACTCTGTGTGCTACTCCCAATTGTACTGCTGTTGCCTCTTCAGCCAACTGAGGAGAAGACAAAGTTATACAAAGAGCTGAAGTGAACCCCAGTGCTGAAAACAATAAAAAGTTTCCACTGCAGCCAGTGTCTGCTCTTTTCATGCTGTTATTTAATCTTTGATGATTTTTTTTTCATGCTTCTCTCTCTATGCGGCGAGCTCCACTAAAGCTCCATTTCCTGTACAGGCCCGCTTTTCAACTAATCAACATTCAAACTAGGCATAGTGTAACCCCTGTTGGGCCACATGCTGTTGGTTGTTTGGAGGACTGCACACAAACACGTCTGAGTAGGTGGCACGGCCATAATCCTTCATCCTGCGTAGCCAAATACCTACGCAAACAGACACAAACGAGTTACAGTGAATCCCTCATCAGGAATAACATCATGCATCATCATTTCCAACACTCATAGACTAGATTCTAGCAATTTTATAATGACTGAAAAATTACTGTTAATACTAAAGGATTAGGTATAACTTCAGAGTCAGTGAGGCTTAAGGGCCACTCTGGTATTAAAACCTGATTTGGTGTTTTAGGGAAGATATTGTGCATATATTTTTGAATTTAAAGCTCCTCTCTGCCTGCTAATCTAATGATCTACATTTCAGAGTGCATGTTCTTCAAATTCAAGTTTCAGTGTCAGGCAGCATATTTTCTCTAATGCTCCTTGCACTGAATACTAACCTGAATATCATAGTCAGTAAAGGAGGACTACAAGAGCTGCCCATTAGACATCAGATATGCTATACAGGATGTTTTGGCAGTAATTATGTTGAAAAAAAAGAGAAGAGAAAAGAAACTATAAAACAGAGTGTACAAAGCTCACCTGAAGATGCTTTGTATTATATGCTTTTACAGGCTAGCATCACAGGCATGTTTCAGTGGCATATCCAGCTGTATAGTTGACAGAACATATTATATTTTGAAATGAAGATAAAAATCAGTATGCACTTTCCCCTAGTGAGAAAAATTGTCATCCACACAAAGAAAAGAAGAGCTGAGAATGCAGCAGGTCCATAATGACGAGCTGCAAATAGTCCAAATTTGTCATCTGACTTTTGCATATGTCTGTTTCCTGTACTTATTTTAAAATGTAATAAACACATGACACATAGATGCCTCTCTAACTAAGAGCACACTAAAAGCCACATTGCCTGATATTTCTCTTTTCAGAGTCGCCATTTGATCAGCTTATCCTCATGTTTGTCTGCAGAGGACACAATTCAGTGTCCCATTATAACCTCCTCTCTGCATCTACCCACAGGGCTGTTGCTCTCTCTGTGACAGCTGGCCCGAACGGTGCTGGAATGACCGGTTTGTCCTTGGGACGTTGCTGCCAGGGACTTGTTGATTGGTGTCTGACACCAGGTGTTTGTTTGGGACATCCCACTGCTTTTCCAGACACTAATGTCATCCTTAATTAACTACATATTGCATGCTACAGTGACACAGAGCTCTAAAAAAAACAGCAGCAAAATGCAAGTATTTGTTTGTAAGAAGGACAAAATAAGATTTTTATCCAATGTATTAAGTGGAACTTTCAGGGACACTAGAGCGACAAAGGCACAGCATGTTTTTCAGACTTGATCTGCTACTGTGAATAAAAATGGACACCTGTGCAGCTTCCAAAGGATTAAATCTGTCTCATATTTCCTCCTGCTAGCAGACCAGAAAACGCAGACAATGAGAAATGTTGCCCTTACTTTGGTGAAGGTAGCATGAGTCCAAGAGTCTTGTAGAGAACGGTTCCCAAAATGAAGACAGGTGATCCCTCCATATCTAAAGGAGGAAATGAAGCTTTGATTAAGGCTGCTGTCGTGTCAGATAGATTTCCCTTTTTTTATTACTATTACAAACGATGATGCGTTGTGAGTTTTTAAGTAAAAAAAATACTGTCATCAGCTACAAAAAACCCTCAAAATATTGTAAGCATATTTTCCAGGGCAAACAGATGTTTAAATTAGCCTCTGAATTAAAAAAATGTATTTGTGTATATGCAAGTTTTCTAAAATTCATTTTATAAATGCAAATTAGGTGTTAGCTCATTAAATATACAATCATTCACATAAATGCCCAATAAAACCTGAATGTGTGCTTTTATTTAGAAACAAATCAAATGAACTAACATCTGATTTTGTTTGTCCAGTAAGAGAAGTGCCAAAGTCCACTGCAGAATTGGTTTGGGTCAAGCACGTGGCATCCTAATCAATTCCTTGTTTTGTTATAATTGATATATTTCAGATAAGACTGATTACACCAATTAACCAAATTGTCTGGCTCTGGATTGCAGTATAGAGTGGCAACTGGCATTGTTTGAGAGGATGCTACAAATGCTGAGCTGATGGAAAACTCTTGCGACTGAACAAGCACAGGCAAGCAAACTGGCTCTGTTCAGAGGCTTGTACCATTATTTCACTTTTTCTAAACAAGGAGTGGTGAAGCATAAACATTAAAGGGAAAAAACATTCTTCAGAAGACAGATGTGTCTGCTTGAAAGTCTAGTAACTTTTCAGACAAAGCAACTCAGCTAAAACCATTCCACTTCTGCTGAGATGTGAAGATATACATTTTCCAATTTTCAACAGTGGCCGGTGAATCCATCATTGTGTATTCATGAAGCATTAATCCTATGTTTCCTCTACAGTTGCTGCAGGTTGTAATTCTGAAGCTTGACAGAATATATATATGTATATACTGAATATATATTCTAAGACAGATGGAGTTTGCACGTGGAGACTGTTTATGTGCCTCTGATTCTTGAAGAAAGACGTATTTGACTAGCAGACAGATGACTTGGTGATATAGTCCCATACCTGCTGACTGGGAAACAAAGAGGCCCTTTGGGATGACCACTTTATCTTCAGAGTTCCTGGCCCAGTCAACCATGCCTTTACGACCCTTCATGGGGAAGTTAATGTCAGTCATCACAGACACTGCTGGAAGCCTCTGGATGCTGGCGACTACAGAAAAACAAGGAAATACAGATTATTAGCATTGCTTGAACATTGCATATTAGATGAAAGTATGAACATAACCATGCAGTCTGCACCACCGTGATTCAAAAGTAAACACAAGGGCAGTCCTGGGATTCGAGTTCAACGTGCAGAGTCTGCATTCTCTCTTAAATTAATAGGTAGATTTTACATGAAACTGAATCATTATGCAAATATGCAGGTCATCTGTCAGCCATACCAGGCCAACTGGGCTTTTGATGCATTCATTTGCTGCAAAGTACAAACCCAAGGCTACAACTGGCACCTGACAAGTACTAGACAGGTAATCTCCTTAATCACGCTTTCCTTTTATGGCACCTCCCTGCTGAGGTGCCATAAAAGGCCAGTCAATGCACTAAGGCAGTGACAAGGAAAATACCCAGGATCAACAGAAAAGGCCTTAGCATTACAAGGGGAGGATAAAGCTGTACTGTTCTCTACCTGGTATCACATCCAGTCCCAGTCAGGTAGTGCTTCAGCGAGGGGGAATCTGAGGCTAATCCTACCATTGATGCAGAAGCTCTATTGTTCATTGTACTGTGCCAATAATACAATTTGAATCCTGGCGAGACTCCATGTGTGAGTGAAATCTGTGACAGTGAAGGTGCATCTAGGTGTTTGGGATGATCCTGCAGCGGGCATGAAATCACAGAGCACCACAAGACCTGCCGTTTTTGCAAAGAGGCCTGTTCGTAGCACCAGATGCCGGGAGCAGCAGTGGTCGTGCATGTTTATTCGTGTTTGTGGTTTTAGTCACAGGGCACACTGTGAAACACAACATGGTGCTGGGAAGACTGTCTCTCAGAGTTCTGGGTAATTCTGCAGGTAAATGGGGCTTTGCATTCGCCTGATGGGGCTACGCAGCACAAATAAAGCAGTAATTACGGACAGCGACGCTTCTGAACAGCGATTCATTGCACTAAGAGTATTCTGTATGGTTCATTTTCATAAGAGGGATTTATTGCATCGCTCATTACGTCTGAATGCGTTCATGAGAGGTTCAGCGTTAAGTAAACCATTGAAGTCAGACAACATAAACATCCTGCAAAGAAATTAATGAGCATTTCCAGCTATTGTGTGCGCAGTGGAAATTAATCACTATTACTGTCAAAATATTCTCTCGACCATGACACGCAGCCTCACAGTAAACAACCAGAAAAGAAAAAAAAGACAAAAGAGCGTGATGCAGTCCACCTTCAAGACCGTGTTTAATTTTTTTTTAGCATGTCCCAAGCTTCACTTTGTCCTCCAACCGTTAGCTTGCAAGGAGGGAGAACAAGTTGCTGCAGTGGACAGCCTTTTCCAATCAAGGTTATTTGACTAAAAGTAGGAGGACACAGGACGATACAGTGGTGACAGCCAGTATTTATCTAGGTGTCAAGAGGCTGCCATAAATTAGTGACGAAGTGATGCCGCAATATCTTACTCAGCCAGATGCTCTCCACTTGGCTTTCACTGATGGAGCCACAAAACTTTCCATTCCTTTAATCAAAAAGGGCCACGTGGCCACTAAGGCACTGTGTGTGTGAGCTGAAATAACTGCCATTGGCTGGCTGAGCCAGTGCACTGGCCACGGATGGGATAATTAGAAAGTCCCATGTATTAATCATGTGGTATCGAATCATATCTTGATTCCTTTTTTTAAAACAGCTCTGCAGTGGCAAATGCGAAAACATTTTAAAGGAGCGGTAATTAATTTTGACATAAAAAAAACCCAAAAAATTTAAAACAGAGAGTCCATTCTGGCATAATAATTTCTCCCAGCTAGGCCCCTGTATTTTACCACCACCAGCAGCCAGTCAAGTTGATTCTAGCCAGAGGCAACTCATTAATGTTATATCTCCAAATAATTGCTCAAAAGCCAAATGCCCCCCCCTCTCTGCCGAACCTTTTGTGCTCACATTTTCCAAAAAAAAAGCTGCTTTAGCACTCTATTTCTGCATAAGTCCTCAACATAATAATGATGCTTCCAACATTCACATACTCTTATTAAGAGGTTCACTCATGCTCCTTAAGATTCCTAATAGAAAATGATGTGATTATTCAAATGAGCTTTTTACCGACAAGTGTTCTTTGCACTTTATGTGAGCACACTTTTAGTGTAGCTGTTCCTCCTTCAGTCAAAACAATCAAGTTCCTCTCAACAGAAGTTTTATTTTTTAATTACTTCCCTTTTGATCTCACACTGAGTAACGCTGCTATTATTTCAAAATAAAGGTCATCTTTTACAATGAGCATGTATATTTGTTAAATTAAGAAAAAACCCCAAACGAAATATAATAACTCGGATGATAATAAGCAAGAAGATGTTGTTGACCGTGTTGGAATGATTACATTATTTCAGTTTCTTGCATTTCTTATTGCATGAAATCGATATATCTTCATGCTATGGATATGTGGGGGAAAAACTTCAGTACGTTTTGAATCCGGTGCCCTGATTATGCCACTCAATGCTTTCTTAGACTGAGAAACAGTGGTGAGTTGCATCATTGCTCCACGCTTACCAAAAATATTTCCTGTCATATCACATCTGACAGATGGACACGGTTTAGTCCACAGTCCAGCAGGTTTGAGAGGAGGCCAGGACAGTGATACAGCTGACTAATGTAATAAGAGTCAAATAATTTAAATTCAAGCCCAGCTATGAAATGCATTAAACTGCTCAAGGAACTTGTATGAATGTGGATAAAACACTTAACCGTCAATTTAGAGTCAGTTTCACAGAGCAGATTTCATTTTGTGTATAAAGCAGGGGTCATGTGTTAATGCTTTTTTGAGCATAAGGAGAAGGCACTGGCAATGAGTTTGGATGATGGCCATTAAGACAAATTGAAATAAGTATAAAGTAGGAGAACAGCACAGAAATATTCTCACATCTGTGAAAGAAGTCATTAATGATTGGCAATGTGAAATGCATTCAAACCTTATTTCCAAGTCTAAATCCATTAGTTAATTTGACTCGCACAGTGTTTCATAATGGTACTTTGATGTGTGCATTCATTGAACCATGTTTGGTATGCTATTCTTGGAGACTACCGATTCATCATTATGGAAATCACATACCATAAAGAAACACAGAGAGCAAGTGTGCTAGAAGTGTGCTGAATGTTAGCTATTGTAAAGAATACAAGGATGAAACATCTCTGTCCCTCTTAAGAGGAATGGCCTTACAGCACAGCTGTGCACACTCACATTCACTTGCATGAATAAATGAAGACCACCGGTCTACTCTTCCATTTCAGTCAGACACCATTTATGGCTGAGTAAAAAATGAAATGCCACAGAGACCTCAGATCATCGGATAGGCTCCGCGACCAAAGCTAAAAGAACCCATAGCAATACTTTGTTTTTTTTGTTTTGTTCTTCGAGTCATAATCTCAACAAAAATCAGTGTTGCAGAAAAGCTCATTACAGTTGCAAAGAAAACTTGTAATTTCACTTCCAATTTCACAGCCTTTTATCAGACCCTCCTACAGTATTTTTTTCATGACTGCTAATCTCACAAGGAACTGACAAACAATCTTTTATTTATTTATTTTTAATTAATTTTTTTCATGCGGCTGTACAACTGCAAAACACGCTACAGGGTACGCTCTGCTAATCAAGTCTTACTCACAGAACTACAGTTCAGTGCAGTGTCAAACAGAACCATTTCATCTTCAGAATAACATAAATATTTTATGTGATTATTGACCAAAAAATTTTGAACCTATACATAGAGTCTGCAATTAGTGAGGGCTTTATAATATCAAGAAAGCAGTGCTGCTATTACTGAACTATGTTATAAAATTCCCAGTATTTTAAAATGTACTTGAGCATCAATAAAATGTGTACCCGTGGTTGTTATTTTGAACTATTGTCTGTATTTATTCTAGTGAAGGCACTACTCTTGCAGGTTTTCCCGTGCTGTAAACTGCTGATATTGGATTGAGTGTTAAATGTTTTCATTGGAATTTAGCACATTAAGACCGCAAGATCACTTTTAATCAACATTATTGATTTGCAGTAATTTTACTCCTCCTCCTCCTCCAGAATTTATCCTAAATTAATGGTGGTGGGGAAATTGACACAAGGAGTCAGAGGAGCACAGGGATTATGTGTCCATATCAAGCCAAAACAAATGGTAAAACGATCTCAGCGGCTGTGGGCCCTGTAGGCAAAGTGGGTCGATTCTTACCTAAGTTTCCAGTCATCAAATAGGCATTGTGGAAATCCTTCATGCCCAGTCCAACAATGTGGATGAAATCTTCTATGACCTGCATGAGCTCCACTGCTCCGGGGTAGATCTGGACAAGATAATAAAGACAAGGGGACAGTTTTAATTTAAATAGTGCTCCAGTGATTAAAATGTGGTGCTAGAGAGAGACAAAATATATATATATATATAGACACATATATATATATAGATCACTGTAAGATAATCCAACCACTTATTTGCTTTTTTAATCTTTGTGCAGCTGAAACATAAAATGTTTTAACTTGCTCGATCATTCATCATGATTTATATATATATATATATATATATATGTATTATATATATATATATGTATTATATATGTATTATATATGTATTATTATATGCATAAATTAGGTGTAGCCCTGTTTGAACCATTCATGTAACATCACCATCAGAGCTGTAACCACCAGCTGTGCCAACACATTTGGTGGCTGGCCTGTTTCTGGAAAAGCACTGCCAAGTCAAAGGTGATTGCCTCAGTTCACGTGTCGGTCCGTGGACATCAGCACTCACATAAGACTGAAGAGGCATGAATTCAGGACCACGGACAGCTCTACAGCACAAGCGGTAACACTGCTGGTCCACTCAGCTCTTTTCCCCAAAGTCAATAAATCAAAGGCACGTTAATCCAATAATTGACCTTCAAAAGATTGGATCACTGTCCTGGCTGCCCATCTACTGGCGATGTCTCACATCTAATCATAGACTTTGAATGGGATATATCGTGCTGTGCTGCAATACCAGTTTTCAGATCTGCATAAGACTCACGTAATCGCAGGGCGTAAATAAGTGTGTAAGCGCACAGTGGTGATGTCAGGCAATTAGAGAGGTCTTTGAGTGGCATTTAGCAATTAACACCTCACTCTGAGTTGATATTCAACAAACACCTGGGGCAGGTATTTCCCTCCTCTGTAGCACCTTGTGCGTGTCTGCACATGCCTCTTCATGTGCCGCGGCTAAGCCGGGCAAGCAGATCAGCGGTCCTGAAGTCGAGAGCCTCTGACACAGCAGAGTGAAAGCCATAGTGGGGGAGAAAAGCACATCATGTCGCCCCTTCCGGCATGTCTGACGCAGAGTGCAGTAATGCTCACTCTGCTGGTCTCCATGGCAACCACGAGACGTGAAGGCAGCGCAGGGAAATGGCTGCAGCAGAGGTTCTGCAGACAGAGCTGTTCCTTTCCTTGCCATGGTAACAGAGGCAGGAGGTGAATATATAGTGATCAGTGCAAAAAGCCAACTTTACAGCCAGTTAAGCCCAATAGTGAGGTGTTTCATGTACGTGTTTTTGGTGTGTGGGTGCTGTGGAAGCTGAGCCGAGAACACTCATTAATGCAAGAAACCCAACAAGTGAGAAAAACTGTGTAAGGCGACGCCGCTTGGCCATGTCCACTTTTTATAATGATGTAACCAAAGCAGCACATCTCAGACATGCACATTAATAACTGCAGGAATATTTAACAGTGTCACACATTTCTTCTAGGTGTTAAATCATGGAGACAATGTATTTATTATATTTATTTATCTATACTTCCTCGGATCTGTCTGTCCTTATCTCTGACGCATTCTCGCTGATGAAATTGCTAGTTTGTGAGCTCTTCTCACCGACATCATCCCTTTAGGGGGCCTGCCAAATTAAAGCTCCAGTAAGTAAACACCTAATTACTCCTTGTGTAGACAGCCAGGACTGGCACTCTGAGCAATATTTGAACTGCCTGTGTCCCCTTATAGCATCAGCTGAAGTCAGGTGTGGAGAAGGTAAGACAAAAAAAGTAATTTTAAGGCATCACCTCAGTCATGTGTCAGTGCAGGTGACACCCAATTTACCTGTGAAGGTGACAACAGAGCAGATGCCCTTTGCAGACTCGCAGTCATCACAGATGGTATCTCTGTCAGAGTCTGGATGTGCGTGATTTCAGGGTTCAGGCTGTCTGAGACACCAGTGGCAGTTTTGAAAACAAGACCTGCCACCTCTCAAGCTGAGAGATGTGTCTAAACCAGGACGATGCTAGAATCCAATCTTCGTGAATAAACAAGTCTTGTGAATGGGTACTTTTCGGCACTTAAATTTTGACATAAACAACATTGCTGCTGTGTTGCAGTATGTTTCTGCTCTATTTCTAGAGGATATTGAAACAATTTTTCACCATCCTCCTTTACGATATGAAAAATATCAAGACGGCAGACACAGGATTGGAGTCTCAGCTGCTGAAATGTTCATTTTTTTTATGGTAAAACTGACCCGAGTAAGGTCCTAATCACACTGGTTGCTTTCATCAGCATCAGCTGGGTGAAACAATGCAGGAGGAATGAGTCCTGCAGTGTTGATGGTTGGACAGTGTCTGTGGCAGTGCTGCTGCCACCAAGTGGAGCTCGGAGGAACTAGTTTTTTTTCTAAATGAGGCCAGATGTCACACCTGCTAAATTACCTCACTACCATATGTGTAAGTGTAACATAATCCTAAATCCACCTGACTTGCTTTAATCTGTGCTATTCAGATGGAGTAACTGCAAACAAGCTTTGAGTCAAATTTTGAGGCAAACAGTGTTCATGCAGCAACCTGAATTATTTACTAGGTGTACTGCCACATGCTTACCTTTTGCGCGTCTTCCCATTTCTCCTTATTTTCCTCCTCCAGGAGGTTGCTGATGATTTGAAAGAAGTTCTGTGGAGATGATGAAAGGGAAAATGCATAACACTCCCACACACCAGCATAACAGGCACTGCAGCTAGACGCTTTTCTCAAATCATGACATAAACACCATGCGCTCCAAAAACCTACTGTTATGGATAATATACTAACATTTACGATAGCAGAAAATCAGAGATTTCTGTAGGGGCATAATGATTTTCTCCCGCAGGGCTCAATAGCACCAGGAAATCTGCCACTGAAACTGTGATGGTAAATGATAGGAGAAATGATGGAATTTGTGCTTGAGCTCTGACAGAAACACACCTTGGACCTCCTGCAGCTTGCAGCAAACACTTAATGCTACAGGAGAAAAGCACAAGCTGCACTCAGAAAAAAAAGATGAAAGGGAATGTTTGAGCAGCTGTGTGGATTGTCTTCTTCAGCAGTGGAGAGCGGGACTGCTTGGGGTGCATGCCTGCAGTCGTAATAGGACCCCTGTCTGATCTTTAGCCTTGTTATTTCGTTTGGTCTACAATATGCCTGAGGGAGTGGCTCTCTCTCTTGACACAGGCTATCTTGTTTTCTACTTGAATGCTTATGCTCCCTCTGGTGGTAATGTGCCCACTTTAACACTGCATTAGCGCAGAGACACACGGAGGGGTTGGGCTGGCTGACTGCTCTCCTGTCTGCCCACACACGCTCCTAATAACCAGAGATAGGACGTTTTCCTCATTTCATAGGTTTTCTATGGAAGGAAAACGCCTGAATGGCACCTTGGTATCCCATCCATGGACAAAACATTTGATTTTTTGTGTTTGCAGAAAATTAAAAGGACCATACACCTTACACCAAGAGGAAACTGTTTATAAGAGCGGACTAAACCAACAGAAAACTAAAGAAAAGAGCATCCCTGACAGTTTGTAGTCCAAATATCACCACGCTTCGGAGGAGCATGATTAATTGAGTTGAATTTTTTTTTTTTAACCGAATTACCTACTATACGTCCTAACTGAATCTACCCTAAGGCTGTATACCAACTAAATCCTGTTACATTCACAAAATTATGTGTGTGTATGTGTGTCTGAGATCAGAGTTTTGTAATCACCTAAGTAGGACAGCTTGTTTGTTTTTGCCTTTCTTTATGTGCTTTGAGTTACCTAAAACCTAGAAAACAGCACAATGCCAAACACTACGGCTATCTTTCAGATTTAATATCTGACCGAGCTTATCAGTAAGCAGAGAACTGTGTGTCTGGGACTTAAATAACTGAACTTTCCTGCTAAAAAAGGAGAAATTATTCCTATTTTTATACAGCAAAGAGCTGATGGACAAATCTCACATTTTTCTAATTTCCTGGAGCTGTTACTCATGACTTTATGCAGAAGAAACAAACACAGACAAAACCTGAAACCTCACGAAGAAACTACAGTAGTATGCTGTTACAGTATAGTGTATCCTTTTTGCATCACATTATAACAATTATTTACTTCCCAATTAGCAAAAAAATTAGCACACGTATATAGCATAAACCATTCACACGTGCACATGCAGTAAAACGACCACATATTAAATTTATTTTTTAAAACTAATGCAGGACAGAACAAAGGGGCCTGTGAAGGGTGGCTTTAAAATTGGCACAGCCCTGGGAGCATAAATTGTCTTATTGGTGATGGAGGTGGAGCTTTTGCTATAATCTCCATCATCCTATTGACATAAAGAGGATCAAGACTGCAGTCAAGCCCAACATGATGAGATGAAACAGCTTAGGATGTGGAGGAGATCTCCTGATACAATAGGTGTTTGTGCTATTTCACACACAATAGAAAACATTTTTCTCACATTACACATTATAGCTCTGGTACCAGAAATTATAAAACATTTATGTTACCCAGGTAACTGCATGGCATTTCCTTGCATACTTCACAAAGATTCATGTCCACATGTTCAAATAAACACAGCGTCCACTTACTTGCACGTCATCGGATGACGGCTCATAGCTGGCTCTCTTGAAGGTCTCTGTCACATTGCGAAGGATCTCTACTGAAGACAGGAGGTCACCAGCGTAGAAGTTTCTCCTCTGGGTGAGATCTAGCAGGCTTTTTGTGACCTGGGACATCCCATCCCCCGCCAGCATCCTCTGGCCCTTGGCAAGGTGCCCCTGAACCTCCAAAAACAGGAGAGGACAGAACTTGGGGCATCGGTGTCCTCTGCCAGGTTCGCAAGATACACTCTAAGCTACACATTTAGATTAAATGGGGTGCAAAAAATCAGGAAGAAAGACTCTACTCTCTAAGGCCCTTTATGTGACACTTATATCTACGCCAGGCCCGAAATGTATTCTGCCTCGCGGATGTTTTGAAATGAGCCAATACGAATAAAAGAGTTAACTGGAGCAGAAGACACACATTTAGGCAGAAATTGCAGAGTGAAATGACATCTCACATCATTGCACAGGGTTTACGTCCATAAATACACGTTCACAGGTGCAGCGCTATATGTGCTATCTCAGCTCTTCTGAATTATTTTATTTTTAACAGTGATGGAGGGTTACCAAAATTACCTATTCTAGTGGAAGCGCTTCTGTGTTTTCAGGCTGAAGGCAAACCGACTAAAGCAAAAAAAAAAAAAAGTACTTGAAATGGTGCAATAAAATGCACTCGGGCTTCAACGAAAACTGTTTTTTGTGTGATTAAAAAGTCTCATCAGACAAGAAATGAAAAAGAAAAAAAGAAAGAGAATTCACAAAAGGTTCACTTGAGGGAAAGATATGATTCTATTAAACTGAAAATACTGTTTCACTGAGTTTCCCTAACTGTTATTTATTTATTTACTTATTTACTTTTTTCTTCATGCTGCAAGTCTTGTTTTAAATGAACAAAATATTGCAAGTTGTTGCGGTGGATCCTATTTACAAAAACATAGCAAAGAGCAAGTGACGAGTAACCGAGGAGCAACATATATTGTAACCGCAATATCATCAATATTGTAATTTATTAAGAAACACAGACTAGAACATGCCAGGAACTCTAAATTCAGCAGCTGAAGGACATCAGAGAGGGAAAAAAAGGAAAAAAAATGTGTGCTTAAATTTGCTCCTCTATTGAAAGTGGTTAATCTTTTTGGCTACATTGTGATGAGAATTGGGAGGGGGACACTGGGGAGGTAATTTATGGTGCATTGGAAACAGAGGCTGTGAGAGGGAGCTGACTTTGCACCTACTGATTGCTGCAAGTATCTGAATTCATTTGTTATGCATCGAGCATAGCTGGGCTGCTCCCAGAAGGCCATACCGCGGTGATCCAAAGAGCAGCGTCGACTAGTGGTGCCTGTAGAGGAGGAAGGAGACAGCGACAGATTTGGAGAGGAGGATCAGCGAGGGAGGGATGAGAAGATGAGCAGGCGCAGAAGAGGTGGGGGGGTAGGTGGAGTTAAGACCAATGGTGGGGCAAAGAAAAGCACATTGAAGCGGTAGAGTGGGATTAGTTGGATACGAGAGGAGGGGAGAGAGACAAAAAGAAAAGAGAATAATATTAATACTTTTAATGAGAGTCTTATCTTTTCCTCTTTGTCCATCATTCACCATCAAAATTTGATGTAACCCGCTCGTTAGAGAAGGCGATAAAGAAAGGTTTATGGAAGGAAAGTATTGCAGTATTTGAACAGAACTGGTTTAATATTATGCCAAACGACACAGTCCCGTGCCTTTTAATATATGCGCTGCATGCCCAGCTAATACAACTTGCAGTCGCTTATTCAAACATGCAGCAGCTCAGCTGTGAGAGCTGTCAGGCATTTAAACAGTAATCCTGAAATAGCAGAACTACCCAATATCCACCCACACGGCCACGCACATCCTACATAGGGGTCCAACATCACACCTTCCCAGCTGTCGACCTGGTGGAGTGCACTTCACACATCACCCCACCGCTCCAAAACAGGTGCTTGACATCCTGAGGAAAACTCCCACAGTACAAAACATTTCCCCTGGCGTCCAGGCTTCACATAAAACCTTCACTATCTCTTGTTCTCCTCCGCGCTCTCTCTCTGACTTTCGCACACTAACACACACAGACAAAGAGAAATCACAAACACACCCCCCCCACACGCCCACCTTCTCCACAGCTACTACTTGGTGATATCCACCGAAGCCGAGAGTGCACGCTCGCTGTGTGCCGGGAGCAACCATGCATCACCACGAGACAACCCAGGGGGCAGCAGGAGAGGCCCAGTGCTTTACACTGGGCTGAGCCTTTGTGTCCCTCAAAGCTGGTTTCACCTGGGTGGTTTAGAGTTTTGCTTTGCAATCCACAGATCTACTGTTAAGGATGCCAGCAATCAAAAGCATGCTTGCTCTGAATTTTTATCAAAAACATAGTAAAAAGTCTGTTTTATGATGGTTTGAGACCTAGAAATTAGGCATTCACTTCAGTGTTTTGACTCTGACATTCCAAAAGGTCACTGTAAGCTGAGAAAGGTTGGGTTCTTTGAGTGGGAATTGCCAAAAAGGCACAGAGCAGTAAGAAGAGGTCAAATTCAAGAACTGCTTGAAATTGATAAGCATTAAAGTTGCGCAGTGATGTGAATTTTGTCTACGTATAGACATGAAGCAGAAGTTAAACAGCAAGAGAGGTAGTATTTTGGTCACCGGTAGCCTGTGTTTATATTATTAATATACTGTATGATGTTGCAATTTTAATGTGATTTCAGCAGTCCTCAAAGACACAAATTACCCAAGGCCAAAATCATTTTAATGTAAAATCCCTGCAGTGGAGCTCATCTTTTATTTAAATAACCTAATTTTAACTTTTATAAAAAAAGGGGGTCTTGATTGTGGTTTATAAGTGTGCAAAAATAAAACCTAATACCAGACTTGCACTTTATATAAAAATGTCCACATCTTACTTGGTCATGAAAGATGCACTCCTGAAGCCACAGTAAACAAACAGTAAACAAACAGTAAAAGAAGCTTAATGAACAGTCACTGTTGAGAGACAGACACTAATTTATTTGTAAGTCTTTCTTTTGCCAGTTTTGTGAACTGAATTTCCCCCAGACGGATCTATTTTTAAATGAGGTTTATATTTTGTAGATATATAATTGGATATCAATCTGTCTTGGCTTTGAGACGGGTTGCTAGTGGGATCAAATAGGGTTAGAGACACAAACTCGAGGCCTTCGCTGTAATTCTGCCCCAATCTGTCATCTGTCCTTGCATCATCAGTGATGTATGTGGAGTAAGTTGAGTATGAAATATAGGTCAGTGGAGATGTGCTTGATCAAAACCAAGGCTGCACTCCACTGAGGCGCTGACCTGTCGCTGTCTGGTTTGACAGCGCTCTCAACTTGGGTGCCATTAAAAGAGAATTTTTATTCAAGCGGTCCTCACTGAGAAGGAATACTAAAACAGTGTTTACCAGCTGAGGAGTTTGAAATGAGACAATGTTAAAAAGAGGCTTTGGACAAAATTTCTGTGGTTACCACCCGGTGGTGAAAAAGGACAAAAAATCCCTTACATTTAAAAAAAAAAATAAAAAAAATTGGGGGAATATATTACAAGTAAAAGGCCTTGGATTGAAATCGCTGCCATTAATATTATGAAAAGCCAGAACTAAAAAATAAAAAAATGAATACCTTCCCTTCTGAAGGATGGTGTCTAATTTATTTGCTGGAGACGGCTGGATAATTTTCTCTGCATTAACCTGTGAAGAGTTTGTTTAATAGCCTGTGGTGTTGCTGCTTTAATTGCTCCCACTTTCAGTTGGATGACTTGAACTTTAATTGATAATTGAGATTTGGGGCTCTCATTACACAGGCACATAAATAACAGTACATGAACTTTTGGATGCAAAACATCTTCTGCAAAGTAACTAGTACCTTCAGGTGTTAGCGGGAATAGAAACGGCATATAAATCAAACTCAAAGGATTTATTGCACCGAGCAGCCACTGGCAGGTGTAGCAAATAACGCCGATCCATTCATAGAAATGCAATGTTTTGCTTGGAAACTTAGGGTCCTGGCATTCACGTGGGTGTTCCTTTGACGCTACAACCTATCTAAACGTTGTTGTAGTCCAAGCACACACCCCCATGGCAACGGCACTCCCTGGCATCAGCTGCCTTCCTCAGCAGGACAATGCTCAACACCATACTGCAAAATCTGCTCACAACAAAGAGCCTAAGGCCCTGGCCCGGCCTCCCACTCGCCCTGAATATGCTTGGGAACAAGCCTATGAAGTAACCCATGGTACTCAAAAAACTACTGCCAGTGTCACGTGGCACTAAAGGACACTTCCAGAGATTCTGTGTGCACACGTCATTGAGTCAGAGCTGTTGTTCTAGCACGAGGTGGACCTATACAAATTTTGGCAGACGGTTTTAATGCTGTAGCTAATCTTGTATCATAAATAATACATTCTTGTTGCTCCTTATTGTTGAATTGTTCTGCATTTTTTTTGGTAATGTTTTTGAGACATATTAAATCATACACCTTTATAAGGACTGGACTATGATAAATGGGCAATGGAAGCTCTGGAATCTTACAATTTTCATTTTTCCTCAGCACACTCTGTACCTAAAAGTAGATGTAGATGTAAATGTAACTCGCATGTTTACCAGTTCAGGGAC
>VUQG01001538.1:8061-24995 GCA_015106755.1 Etia nguti | reverse complement strand
CTACAATGCGAACAAATTCATGCGCCATACATGTCTCGCTTTTTCCCCCATTCTTGCCTCCGGTGGCAGTTGTCATCGGCGATGACCAAGTCGGTGCGGACGCCCCTGCACCGAGTGCTCTTTCTGTGATGACCTTGATGACGACAGGCGCTATGGGTGAGTAGGTGCTGAAGCCCCCTAACACATTCGGATGTTTCACCCATGCCGTCACACTGCATTCGTGTTGCCCATTTCAGAGATTTCAGTTGCCTTCTCTGATCAATATTTCATCTTTGTTTACCTCTGCCGTTCTATATCAGGCTGTCCTGGAAGGATGAGACTATCAGTGAGGAATTTCACTAAAGGTTTGAGTCTGACCTTGATCTAATTCCAGGGCAAAGGTTTTAAAGAGTTGTTTTCATTTATGGTTTCTTAATGTATGCTCCCCGAAACCTGCTGACTCTAGAACTGTGATTAATGGCTTTAGAGATAAACTTGACCTGCCCTGACCTATTGTCTATCACCATCTTTTTCCCAGTCCTCTGTGCCAGCTTTGACAGGGAGGATGCACTATACTTAAACATGAAATATGTCTGCTAGCTGGATTTTCACCCTTTTATTATGACACTGTTATAGTATAACCCAGTTCTCTGGCAAAGTGAAATAGCATCCCTTATAACATCACTTTGGGTTCAAGATGTACTGCACGTACGGTACCAATAGCACATCTTGAACTTGAAGACTTTTACATGAGTCCACCAACACTGGCAGTCACAAAGAACTCAGCCCAGAGTGCTGACCTAGTACAGGCAGCAGCGACGGTTTGCTCACGTCTGAAACTGCATCCAAATTAGCTGCATGTAAAAAAATAACATGTGGTCTGAATTAATCTTTTATGTCGCTGCTCACACGAATATAAGAAAGCTCATTAAAGCAGAATAAAGAGCCTGGCCTTGTCTGACCCGAACTTAGCACATAAAGACAACGCTTGGTGTAAATGAAATTCTTAGTAAAGGTCAGCAAAGGTGTCACATTTCCAACATCACACAAATAAACACACACACACACACATACACACAATCCCTCACCGTAAGCTGGAAATAGCTTAGTGGTGCCAAACAGTTATTAGCCATAAAACTAATGTCAAGCCGGAAAGCTAATGTCATGCTACTAAATCTTACTCTGCGTAACTTTGCCGCAGGTGAGCCATCTGTGAATGACAGTGTGTTTGCTACTACATCTAGTTTGCAAGTTAGCCATTTTATGGTTGCGGACGAAATGTAATTTTAGGAACACCAGACTGTTTTCCATTTTGCAACAGCTTACTGTGTCAAACCCACATGTAACTTTCTACACACGACAGCCCTCCACTGCGCTGATGTCTGTCTGCTGTTAGCAAACTGACCTTCAGCAAGAGCAAAGGTAACCTGTATCACAGCAGATTTATCAGAGGCCGCATCCCTTTTTTATCCTCTCCCAGCTTCCCCTCTCCTTTTTCTTCTTTTCAATAGCTGAGAGTTAGTCTCAATCTGTTACAGAACTTCAATTCGCCGTTCAAATGCTTTCCTCTCCATGCACGCATTAAAGCCTCTGCTTATTGTCTGAAAACAGACTTCAGTGTGCTTTTCTTTAACAGTGCCCTCAGAATCACTGTTACATTTTTTTCCCCATCCAGTGCACAGGCTGTGTATTGACGGTGCAGTCATAAATTACATCACCGCATGTGGAAATGGAATGAAGAGCTTTTATCAACTATGCGGAGAGTGTGCAGGCGACTTTCAAAGCAGAAGTCTGATCACAGAACTTCGACATTTAGGACCAGCAAGCACTGCACCTTATGAAGTGGCAAAATTGCGCTGATACATGTATGAAAAGTCTTGTCTTGTTATTGTAAATTGGATGGAATCCAATATGTTTTTTTCCCTTGGGGGAATGAGGATAAGTAATAGCATTTTAACAAGATGAGTACACTTACCAATAAAGCTTCATTCTGTAAGGACAATTAAACTAGTGACAATAAAATGAAAATCTAATTACAAAATGTCATTCAAAGTGATTACAACAGAAGCTTCATTGCAGTGTATTCTTTTTTAGTAAAATGCGTATTTGTACAACATAAAATTTGTTAATTAGCCTGTCTTTTTGCATCTTTTTGTCATGCACGATTGCTATCTTAAATTTCCAGAAAATTTGAGTGAGACAAATTTGAGTGTAAAATCAAGGGTTGTGTCTCTGTAGACAAGTTCTATTCATTTGCCAGTAGTGCTTACAGTTTAAGAATTATTTTTTCATTAGTTCACTTCCTTGAATTTGCGCTGCCACTTGTTTGCAAGTCAAATCAATGCACATTGCTCCAGGCAACCCAAGCTTGCCATGCGTTTGACATCCTGACCGTGCCGAGGTGGATGGCAATATCATCACAAAATGAACCTAAATTCTATAAATCCTACAATATTTTCCCTGTGAAATCAAAAAGGAGATCTAACATCACAGATTAAAGCTTGTTTACTAGTGCCGGAACTGCTGCCAACAATGAAATGCTCAGTGTCAAACTGAAAGAAGACCTGAGGCAACTTGGCTTTTATTTTCACCATTTACAACATCCATCCATTTTCTTAACCACTTATCCAGGGGAGCCTTACTTGGCTAACTTTGACCGAGAAGCATGCCCTGGACAGGCCAATACAAAGTCAGACAACCACACACTCTCTCATTCACACCTACAGCCAATTTAGAAACACCAGCTCACCTAACATGCATGTCTTTCGACTGTGGGTAGAAGTCAGGGTACAAAGAGCCAAAGGGAGACCATGCAAACTCCACAAGCGGTTCAAACCAGGAACATTGTCGCTATAAAGCAACACCACTAAGTCTCATATTTCAAAAAAAGAAAATACACAAATGTATGATGTAGCTTCTGTCCTCACCTGTGGCATTAGGGGGACATCTATTGAAGGCGAGTTCTCCTGAAGGGGTCCGTCTCCACACCATTGACACTGCATAGTCCTCAGGACAAATTTCATATGGTGCTGGAGTGCAAAGTGATACAAACATTACTACATCAATGCTAAAAGCTTTTTAGTCTTTCCAATATGATGCAACAATTTCTTCATACTGCATATTAAGAGGTATGGAAATATAGGAGATCAAAGCCGTATAGTTTCAGAGAGTCAAAGGATGCATTTAAGGATTATAATAAAATGTACCCTCTTCACAAGCCTCAGTCTTTATGAGGGAAGGTACTTCTTAATTATAGTAATGGAAAAAACGGTTTTAATGTTTTTGTGGAACACTGCTTCCTTTACTTCAGAGAATAGAACTATTACGTGACTTCATGTTTAAGACTCTACTTCAAAGGAGATTATTTTGAAAACCGTACTTTAAGCTTTGATGATACTTCAATTTCTCGGTAGGTCCGTCACCAGTATTTCAATTTCTTCATTTATTTCAGTCATCCACCTCTGCTAATCTGCACCCCCTCTTCAGATTCAGTTTTAACTGATCTCTTATAACAAGACATGTCAGTCAGTGCACGGAGATAATTATCTCCTCACTTTCGTTCAGCTTCTCTGTGGCCACTCAGACTTAAGTCTTATTATCCTCTGACTCACCTGGACACCGTTGGTCACTGCACTTTCTGACTTCTTCTCCGCTCCCATCACACTGTTGCCCAGTCACCGCTGCCCCCTGACACACCCGAGCACGCCTCTGCCATCCACCGTCGCAAGACTTTGAGCAGCCACTCCACGGACCCCAAGGATTCCACTGGCCATTAGCTAAAATAGAATCATTCCTAGTTAGAAACGGACACTATTACAGATATAACAACTACTTAAAAAAAACAAAAAAACAGCATAAGATAAACTAAAAAGATACAGTAATAAAAATGTCTTTATTTAGTGTGTGATATCTTTAAGCTTTGATTACATTTATATTTTTTGCTACTCATGCTTTTAGTTTGAAGACATAATTTCTTGGCAGTACTTCACAAATGAACAATATCACCTGTAATAATCAGGGGTGTGTGTATTTTATGGCTAAAGAAAATGAGAGTGCCGATTCTTTACATCGTTTTGCCGATATTAAAAACACCAAGTAAAACCACACACACGCACACATTTATGCTGAAGTTTCCAAACCCAGAGGTACAGTTTATGCCCTTGTAATGAACACTGTTAAACTCTGCATTAGACAAAAAAACAGATGCTCCCCTTCAGCGATGTAGTAAATCACACGCCCTTGTCTGAATGAAAAGGTACAACACCGTGTGAGCAGGAAACACACACCGCTCATTCTAACCTCCACTTACCCCTTCTTCACTTATACGGGCATTTATCATGTCCTACAACTAACCTCTGTCGGGATTGCTTCCGGAAGCTAGAAAAACCAGGAAAAACCATGATGACCTGTTGGCTGAAACTATCTGCAAGACATTGATCAAATCCCAGTAGATAGTGATTTCTTTGCCTGCACATAAAGCAGCTGATTCTTCAAACAGATGCATGCTCATGTGTTCCAAAGAGCTCATTGTTCCAGCAGTTCTGAAGAAATTGTTTTCATTTGAAAACACATAGCATTGATTTAAAAACCTGCACAGGCATTTATTGTAGTTATTAGGCTTTTTTTAAAGACTTTAATCTATTCAGTTACATTTAAAAAAATCTCAGATTTTCTAGGAACTAGCCAAACATGTATTAAGCTAGTTCTAAAAAGAAAAAGAAAAATTATGCTACTTTTGCCTTGAACTCTTTGTCAAAGCAGCACTAATGGAGATTGTGCTGACTTGTTAAATAGTGGCTGTGTTTCTCACTAATGATTGAAATCTCACCTTGGAAACAAGTAAGACTTGCTAAATAGATAGGCCTCATTAAATGAATAAACTGTATAATACATTCTCTCACTATAACAGCAAACAACAGCATCACCTTCTTCATTATCATAAGCACAAATTAAAAATACGCATTTGCAAGCATTTACCACTGTTTTAGGGGTCCGGCAGACCACAGGGCTGGCTGATTATTTACACAACATTTGTAATGACTTTGAAAACTAGAGAGGAAACCATGCTCCACACACACATATCGGCGAGCTACAGAATAGAAACCTAGCTGTTTTTTGCAGCTGCATTGAAAATTGCATCAGGAGATTATGAGAGTGCTCAGGCCCTTCACATGATCAGACAATTCAAAGCCTGATTGAGACCTCTAAGCAGACATCTTTGAGCCTCTAATGCATCTATGATGTTGACAGACAGTTCGGGCTGCTAACCCTGAATTATGTGAAAGGCATACAGTATATCTAACTGGATTTTTCAAATCCAATTGATAGAGCACGGTCTTAAACATTACTCTTGATTCTTACAACGCCGATTTGATTCTTGCTACAGGGCTTCTCTGTGGAGAGTATCAGGGAGAGTAAGATAGCTCAGTTAAAGGCGATAGATCGCGCTACATGGTAATGATTGTAATAATGATGATGACAATATGGGACGGGCTGGGGTTTTTTCATCTCTCTCCCTTCCCTGTTTAGAATCGTTGTTTTCAAATTTAGACATCAAAGCGGATATGGAATTAAGAGGCTCAGGATTTTTTACCTGTGCAGTCAGGATTATGGCACTCTCTGCTTTCTGCCCAGTGACCGCGACACTCAGATCCCCCATGGGCGGCTGCTGAGCACTGCCTGGTCCTCTGCTGTGTGCCATTGGCACAGGTCACCGAGCAATCGCTCCAAGAGCTCCACTCCTGCCACTGTCCGTCCACTGAGGCACCAACCACAACCCAACAAGCATGTCCCAAGTGAAGGGAAAAGGAGGGCAGACAGAAATGGGAGGAAATATTCAGATCACTATTCTCTCTCATACTGAAAGCCAATAAAACAGATATTATGTGAAATGCAAAAAATTTACAGGGCAACTTGTCAAATTTGGAGACTCAGACTTGCAGTCGGGTGTCTGCTTTTTTTTGTTGTTTGTTTTTTCAACTAGAATTTCCCATTAAAGTCAGAGACAAAAGAGAATAAGACATAAAAAACAGATATTGGAAGAGTAGCTTCATATTAAGATTCATATTATTAAGAGGTCCAAAACACACAGTGCCGCTACCTTCTTGTCAGGGAAGAGGGAAAGCATCTGAAATTGAGTGGTTTTCACTGAGTCTGCTAGGACAGCAAAGCTAACATTTACTGTGTGGAGAAACTCATCATCACTAATCTGCTTACCACTCACAGGCAATTGCGAGTAAGTGATTTCGACGTAAGTATTACAGTATTCCTTCTCAACAGGGTTACCTAAACCGCATTATTGTGTAAGCTCAGAGTCTGCATCAGTTTCCTTTTCTTTTTTTCCACTTACCTTTAAAATATTGCATTGACTAATATATGTAAGGTGTATTGCATTTTACAGAACTGATCTTTTAAAACGAGTCCATGCTTTACTCATAACTGTTAATAAAATGATTTCTAACAGATTAAGAGAGCAGACAGATGATACCTGGGCAAAGGGCTATGTTGCAAAGTTTAGTCTGGGTCTCAGGTCCATCACAAGCCCTGCCTCCATGCTGGGGAGGAGAGCACATCCTAGTCCTAGTGCGGTGACCTCTGCCACATGTGAATGAGCACAGGCTCCACGGTGACCACTCCTCCCACACACCGTGTACTGCGGGCACAGAAAAGGCGTCAGGCCTAATCAATGTCTCTGTCTCTGATACAGCATAAACAAAGGCCTCACCAAACTGCGCTGAGCCATAAATGAAACAAAATCAATCAAAAGAATTAGCAACAGAGTAAAGTAATACACAGAGCACACAGACATTGTGGGGGCTATTCTCTAGCTCAGCCATAAGCTGCAGTCTCCTCCAAACATTTATCACAATAACAGCAAATGCTGCTCCTCTAACAACGCCTCATACAGTAGCACAGATAGAACACAATAAAAATGTCAATCTCTGACGAGGGAGTTTCAACGTACAGAACAGCAACAATAAGAGTCCAGACTATCTAAACCAAGGTAACCATCAGGAACAGCAGGTCTAACAATGTCACAGTCTGTTGAATCTTCTTGGTTGACTGAGAATCTAATAGCAGGGGACCTTCAAGATAATGTGGGCTGACAATGGTTCTGGAAAGCTGTCATTACACTAACATACTGATATCATGGTTATACACAAAACAGAGAATCTATAGCCTGCTTCCAGTCCTCAGAGTAAGTGTGCAATAGTTAGACTACATATCAGGAAAGACGGATAAATCCAAAAGAAAATGTATTGAACATTATGATATGTTTGATGTTGCAGAGGTTATGTTGTTTCCTTTTGAATTATAAATCTGTGGCATGTTGTTTTTGAACAACATTTTGTCACCGCTGCTCATTAAAGCCAACATCAGTGAGATTATCTATCTGAATTTAACATCAACCATGAGTTTGACATAAAAGAATACGCTAATATCCTCCGATCTATCTATTCAGATAATTTATTCCACCGAAACATGCTTCAAAAAAAATTATCATCTTCTTCTCAGCTTGAGCTCATATCAGATCACAGATTTTTAACACACATATGAATATAGATATTTCTAATGTAACACAATGTTTCTTGACAAAAGTGCAACTTTTAAACTATCATTGCTTTTTTTTTCAATTAATTTTAAACAATAGCTGGCAAAAGACAGCATTCCTCTGGCATCTTGGTTTGTGTGTAAGCTTAACTGGGTTCTAGTTGACAGATGGTGAGTCTTCATAGAACTGCGGAGAATATTTGCTATTGGCTCATAGTTTTACTTTGGAGAGGGAAATGTGGAAATCTGAGAGGCAGACAGAAGTAAGACACCTCCTGTCTTGTCTTGGCAGTACTCCTAAATGTACACAGAGATATGGAGTGATGAACACACTGCTTTCGAAATGTAAAAGTTTAACCCCTGATACTAGTTTCTGATGCAACTGTTGGCAGCTTGATGCCAGCACTGAAGTACATTTACTGACAGAGTTAAGGCCCAGCATTAACTTTAGGTGGATTGCAGAACACCCAGAAAATACTGAAACTGTGTTTGTTACCAAAAGTATGCTCTTACTGAAAGGAAATAGAATAACTTAACGAAAGGAATTTCCCATTGCCTGAATGGGAAAAAGTCCATTTCTCTTTTATCTATAAATTTTCAAACTTATACTTATGCTCTAATAAATCACCCTTACTTAACTTGATTATTTTCTGCATGAGAGAAAGGTGGCCACTTTCAAGAGTAAATCATAGTATTAAATAATAATACTATATGACATTGCAGTATAGGCTCTGGTGAGTTCTGATGGCTATTGAAAATGAGCGTTCAGCTTCAGTGTGTCTTCCACTGTTTTAAATAAGCAAATGTTAAACAGAGACCTGGAATAGGTGGACGGTGCTGTGGCCATAATTAGGCTCTACATTTTCAGATGTCTAGGAGGAATTTCTCATGTCTTGCACTTGCAAATAAGCATGCGCACAATTAATAGAAGTTTGTTGTAAACACAGCATATCTGGTGGTCTTATCATCTTTTGACTACAAACAGGACTTAAGACCTTAGTAATGTATGTCTGACTACTGTACAGTGGCCGCTGGGGCTTGATAAATCCTCTTCAGAAGGGTCGCTGTCCACAGCTTGTGCAGAAGCTTAAAGTCCCCGCAGTACAAATTTTTAGATCTCAGTATCAGTTGTAGAGTAGCTGGATCTTGGGATCAAGCCTATGGTCCGCCATGAGGCAAGCTACCGTCTGTCCCAGCCCGTGCCTCTAGGCGCTACTTTGATGCTCTTAGCTAAGTGGCCCATGGTGACTGAAGCCTTTACTTTGAAATATTCGAGTTCAAAGCTTGCAGTCACCACAGCTAGCAAAGATGGAATAGGATTCTGTCCCTTTGTGTGCTTTTTCTCTGAACTGCAGCCATGATTTACAGGGATGTCCATGAGCAATGCTATTGGTCTGCTAGAGGTGAAATTCCTGGACCAGTACAAGATGATGGACAAAGCAACTGCATTTGCCAAAAATGTTTTCATTAATTTGAGGTAGGCTGGGATTTGGGTGGCCTTCTCATTGCTTTCCAGTGAAGTTTAACCTTTTTAACTTGCTAGCTAGCTCCTTTTACTCAACTGTAGTCACCATACAGTATTTATTATTTTGTTTCTGAGTGCCTTCTCTTTTGATACCAAGTGGTTTGAAGTAGCTTCAGATAACCCAATCAATGCTTCTGTAGTGGAGTAGATCTGCATCTGTCACACAGTAATTCAGTTAAATTCAGAGGGTTTTTTCATAGAAAAAGACCTGTCAACCAAAGTGTCTAAACAAGATTTTGTATATTATCATACATGTAAAATCTTGACATATTTGCACTGATTCTAAAGTGTAGGTTTTTGACCTGTGTTTTACTTATTCTCCTACTTATTTTTCTATTTTTACACACTTCATTTATTTATTCCATTGTAACTGTCCTCAGTGCCCATGCTAAGTGTATGCGAATATATCCTGCAAACCAAACCAGGAAACCACACAGCTAGCTACAGCTATGGAGTGTATGAGTGGCATTAAGCAACCTGACTTTAAATTATTAACCACGACCTGATGTAGCTAGCTCCTACTTAGAATATAATCCTGCCTAAAAAAAAACAACAACACCAAAAAAGAAAAAAAGAAGATAAACCTGTTACCTTGGGTGACACTTCATAGCAATGCAGATAGCTAGCACAGTTTATGCTTCCTTCTCGTGTTCAAAGGGATGGCATCAAAGAGCCTTCCTGTGGATTTACATTGCAAAGCTTGCCGGCTAACTGAACTTAAGTAACAGAAAGCCTGAGGGGTTTAATGTCAAAGGTATAGCTCTTTATAATTTTACCAAACCTCACATTGTGAAATGTCTGATGGTGACGTGAGAAATAATATTAGTCTTTACAAAAACAGAGGATGCCAAATTTTATTAGACAGGATGGAATCAGATTTTAGACATATGTGCTTTCCTCCTGGTTTTATTTTATATGTAAGGAAAAATGTTATTCTGATGAATATCTTATTATGTGCTACAGTTTAAGAATCTAACAGTAACCTTAAATATGCACTGAATGTTAGTGCTGTAGAAAACCCTGAACTGGAGAAATGTCAGATATCAGAATTCCTGTAGACTGTGCTACTAAGAATAAAGTGAATAAGATTCAACAGAAAAATGCCACGGGTTTTTGTTGCTTGGCTTGTGAAAGGACTAGCATTTTACAACCCAGGGGATATTTCATAAAGCAGATGTGTTGCTGTATTTTGGCATATTCCATCATGTTGTGTATGACATCACAACTTATGTAGGCCCAGGATTCCTAACAGCATGCTTGATCTCAAGATGCAGAGCTCAGAACGCCGTTCACAGACGATGTTGCCGTTTTCAGTGATGGCAACTATAAGGTAAAGTTTCTTTTGACTGGAAGTGATGTGTCTTTAGGCATAATGTATTTTGGAGGTGTTCTTCTAAGCTTGGCATAGCACAGAGAGTGAAGAAAGCTAATCGATATGTCTGCCTTACAGAATATTAGATGTATACTCTTGTGTTTCATGTGGCCCCATGCCAGGCTGGAGTTCTTTGTAGCAGTTTGCTACGGTAACTAAGTATAGTTAGTGCTATGTCAGTATTTTAAGGATGACCCGGTAAAACAACTTCTTTGATCATAATGGTAAATTTCAAGTATAAGTAAGTAAGAGAACAGCAAATGCCTCATCTTTCAAGTGTTATAGACAGAGCAATTTAACACTACAGCAGGAGTGCATTGATATGGTCTAAACTAAAAACCCATTAAACAAGTGAGCAAATTAGAATCTCTATCTTGTTGCTCTTTTAAAAAATTAAAATTTCTAATTGCTTTACTTTCCCCTAAGTGTCAAGGCACAGTTCTATAGTGATTTTCTCCATTGTTATTTGAAAAAAGCTTTGGAACCACAGTGATAATTCAGCAGGGTTTATGCTGTCTGAACTGAATAATACTGGGCATTGAGGAGTCACATCAGGGCTAAAATGATGCTCTTTTGTAATGATGACTCATTCTCTTTCTGTCTGTCAGTGTTGACGCACACTAAAGGAATGACCCTTTTGAAAACCACCAACTTCCCACTTAGACAGACTCTATCTAAAGTAGGATATAATACATCACTAATCAGAATGTCAGAGGATGCAGCTTGCAGTGTTTTTGATCAGCCATAATTACTTAGGAGTTTGCGGTCTCGCATGCACTGTGTTTATGATCGCCATCAAATATTCTGACTAAACCCGAACACTAAACCAACTTATTTGTGGAAGTAAAAAAAGAGAAAAAAACCCCCCAAAATTGACAGCGGTTACTTGTGACACGCTGTTCTACCAGATTCACTCTGACAAACATTTTCATGCTGCAGTCACCAGCCAGCAAAGCATCTGATCCTGATACCTGACTGCCAGTGACTCATCTGCCATGCCATCATGGATTGAGGAAGAAATGCCTTAAAGGGTGTTTGAAGAAAGCTATTTTAAAATGCACAGTTGACCTTCAAGAAAATGAAGCTGACGATATATCAGTATCTACAGCTCCCCGGGCTCCATGTGGATCCACATGTCATTAAACCATTTCAATGCTGATGAACTGATTCACAGTTATATGAAATGGAAAACACAAAAGTGATCATGAAAAAAAGAAAAACAACATTCACAAAATAACATCAAAGAAACAAAGCATTAGATTCATTATATTATTACTGCATACATTCGTAAATATAGACACATTCAGAAATTTGTTAAAACAGAACAACACATTTCCTCCCATATCAACAACAAAGGTGCAAAACATTAATATTCAAGAATCTGCGGCTAACACTACCTGGACAAGGGGCAGTGTTATTGCAAACCCTTGATTCTCTTAAAGGGCCGCTGCAGTGTGTTCCGTATGGTGAGACACATGTTCTTGTTCGCACCTGCGACCCTTGACCGCATGTTACAGAGCATGAGCTCCACTGGGACCACTCCTCTGCACCTGATTCACCTGTGTGGGAGAAGGGTGACACTAGTTAAATGCAGTAATATGGTCCTGGGGCTTATACCGCTTATACTGGGCAGGGAGGGGCAATGTGGGCAGGTTTGAGTAAAAGAGGGAGGGGCCCACATGAGTAACGTCAGGGTGGGGTGAGGTCCTAAAGAAGAAATTTAGCATACAGTCTATTCTACCTTTATGTGATCTTTGATGAATACTGAATTGGCAGCTTAATTCTTCTGACTTGTGTTTCCATTTGCACGCAGCATGAAAGTGTTTTTGTGGCTGCAGTCACTGGGAGTAGTAGCATTAACAAATGGCTCTCCAGTGTAGGAGTAATTTGTATATTAAACTGCCTTTTTACACCAAATTCATACAAAGATCACAGAAAAGGTACAGCTATGGTTGGAAAAAATGAACAGTAGACACTAGGGTTACATCTATCGCTTTCAATTCATTTGAAAAAAAAAAAAAGATCATGCATTTCATGGAACTCAATATTATGTTTAAAAAGTAAAATCGGACTTTAAGCAAAAAGCAAAATTTCATGGTGGCATGCAAGAAAAGACAACATCTGAGAAAATAAAAATGGAATTTAATGGGTGTTAGTTCAGAAAGGGGTCTTAAATATGGATTTCCTTGCACTGCAGCAAACTATCTAGTTTCCTTGACAACATTGGAGCAAATTCTGTGTTTTAGGCAATGGCTTCAAAAAAATATTTTTTTCCTAATCTAGCTCAAGTTGTTAACTCCCAGCGATGGAGGAAAATGAGAAAGTTAGCTGATTTTATTCAGCAGATCACAGCCATTTTCATGAGTGGCTCAAAGCAGAAGGTTTTCCGTACACTTAAATTTCAATTGTGGATGCCCAGAAGGACGTGTAATCTGTGGTATTTAAGCCACAGGATGTGAATGTGAGTCTGTCTTTATGGGCTAGGCCTTTAAATCTATAGGGAGAATTTGCAGTTGCTTAACTCTGCGTGCAGACTTATCATCATTAAATCATCATACGTAGCAGAAAGTATAGCAGATTAGCGAGGTAAAGGACCATAGCTGTTACATTAACTTGGAGATGTCTTGAGTTAACTTAAAGGATAAAACGGAAGAAGCCGCATTGAGCCTTTCAATTTTAATGGTACAAAAGGTACCCAAAAAAGCCATGAGATGCTAAATAAAGCTGCATAGTATGATGAGGCAGTGGGGTGATTTCCAAAGCCACGATAGCCAGAATGAAAGAAAAAAAGAATAAATAATTTGGTGACAAGTGAGTGGACAATAAAATTCCCACATGAGTGTAGTCACCGAATAATTGCTCTACGATTATGTTAAAATCCAGGTGAAGAATTCATTTTGTTTGAGGCTTTATGCATTGGAGGGATAATTCAATACAAAAGCTAAATATTTTCAATTTCAGCTCTGAATACATTTATGTCATTGAAAGTCATCAAATCATATCAGAATTTAAAGTAGTTTCACAGCATGTTGTAACAAGGACACATAGATTCAGCCAAATAGGGGTCTTAACCCTGCCCTTAATTTTGTAGATCATAAAATAGACTGAGAGGTGGATCAATTTGTTAAATGAGGCAGTACAGGGAGAGTAAATTGTGTGAGAATGAGAAAACAGAAAAGCACAGCGGATGCAACTCGACAGGGAAACAACGTACCTACAGTGTGGGGAAAATGAAGAGATGTTAATGAGTATATGTTAGTAGTGGTGCGTATGCATGTACAGTGCGTCTTAAATTAAAATGACAATGAAAGGAAAGGAGTTTTTAAACAATGACAGCAATTTAAATGAAACAACACATGAAAAAAATAAAACATTTCCCAAAACTTAAAATAAAAAAAACCAAAAACCTAATAGTAGCTACAACTAAACCCACCCACTAAAAATAAACGTTGTCTGGCTATATTAAAGCAAAAGATACTTAAAAATAATGAAAGCAAAATAAAGCTTTTGCTTGGATTTGTACCTAACTTGTTTTACTACTTTCTGATTTTATTAAAAAAAAAACAGTGGATCGTAAAAGCCATAATGAATTTAGATCATTTAAGTTTTGAATTCGCTACACTTGCTGAAACCACACAGGTTCATTTTATCTCTAAGGGCAACATCTATCAGTTCAACTTTTGCCAAGTATGTATTTCATATTTGGCTGAAGGGGTGGGTTTTTCATCGAATGACATTTAATTTATCACGCCTTGGAGGAAATAATTAACTACATCTGGGCCTTAGTTTTAAACTGCTGTTTAATTAATGTTCCCCGAATATACTGTATGAGTAATCCACTTGCCAACTCACTATGTGACAATAAAACAAACAGACCCACAAAACCCAATTATGTCCTATATTCAAAGTAAATACTCCTAGAGAAATGGGAAATTTTCTTCCTCGTCCATATGTAGCAATAGAGAATGAGTAGGAAAAATAATAATGCAAAACATTTCCACTTAAAAGGTGCAGTACAAGAGAGAGCATGCATGATGAAATTAAGTTTAGTTAACAAAATAAAGTCAAGAAACATAACTATTGTATTACCAGTTTGTGCCATAAATTTAGCAGATTCAGCTTGCTCCTGCAGGGCCTTTGTGTCATGAACTGATCTTGGCCGCTGACTTTTTACTGTATGCTCTCCGATCATTCCATATTCTATGGGACAGAATAGAGGTTCATATGAAAGCTAGGCTTAAACATGATGTTCTGAGAACAAAAAGCTTATTACATACTGTTTTCAGGATGTTTGAAGCAACTGCAGTACATGGCTAGAAACAAAGACCACACAAGGTTGTATTTAATTTGTCCTTTTCTCTATGGCATAGAACAATGCAACGAATTTATACGGGTGAGTTGGAAGTATTAATTGAGCTTGAAAGCACAGCGTAGACACATAGCAAACATGCAGATAAACTCACATTGTTTTTTCTTGTTGTTGTTGTTGTTGTTTGTTTGTTTTTTTAAAGACTAACACTTCATTAGACCAACTCCCTCCCTCCCTTCCTCCCACCCTCCTGCACACCCAAAAAAGAAAAGAAAAATAAATGAAAGTAAAAATGTGTAAGCCATCAGAAAGCCACAGAGGAGGGGGGGTCATGGACATAACATGCTATTGATCCACGGTTTCCTCAACACTTTGTCATCTTTGTGTGATTTCTTTTTGGTTGGGCAAGTCCAGGAGACTGAGAGGCTTAGACAAATGTATTCTGAGCTGTATTCATTACAATGCATGCCCTCTTTGCTTCCCATAAAGGAACAAAGAGACAATGAGTACCGTGTTTTTCAAGCGACACCGAGAAAAGTGATGCTAGAAATATTGCAATTAGAAAAGAATTTGCATCAGCTCTTTTAAGCAAATGTATCATACTGTAAATAGCTCATGCAAATTGTTTTTGAACTCTTGTTTTTAATTAAAATCTAGCATTACTTATGGCAGTGTGAGCCTAATGAGGTGATTTTATCATTCGCAAATAGGCAATGCAGGTGATGCATTAACAACAGATTTACACATAACTTATGTTAGTACATTAGACAATACAATGCATCAGCCATTGATAGGAGTGCTTAAATGATCTCTCCTAATAGAGTTTGTAGCCTCATTTTCCTAAATCCCAGCAGCAAGCCGAAAGCCTCGAAAGACTGACCTCCCTCAAAGTGAGCCATAGAGGGAGAAATCTGTCATCTGATCTGATCACGTTACACAGAAAGTTAGAAATGTTATGACTAATTATACGGTAAATCACTTGAGTACAGAAAAGACAGTTGTCTAATCCGCGCATCAGACTGTTGGCATTAACCAAATCACATCAACAAACATGTTCCATGATTGGATTAAGAAAAATAAATAAAGAAATCAGGGCAGCTAGATTCAGACAACATCACTACCCAGTATAGCATCAAGGAAACTGTGTTTGTGCTCGCATACAAAAATCGAATATTAAGAGGGTACAATGAAAGGAGGGAAAGCCGCCAGGTAGAAACAAACATCGCAGCCTTTTGATGCTGATTGGGATCTTCAGGACCATGACTGCACAAAGTAACGCGCTTCAGAAGCTTGTTCAAAGGTCTTTCAGTCTGATTTGATCATGTCCACATCTGTTTTGCTGAAATTAGGTAGAAAGCACAGTGTGAACTCTTTGTCGTACAAAGAATGAGCAGGTACACTGATGATTGGACAAACAGCAGGCAGTTCATCTAACGTTCAGCCGTGTAAGGCTAACTGCTGCAGATACTCTGACATGTTATTGCTTTACAGTGTTTCATGCTCTACCCTGTGGTGTCTTGAATCATAAACTAATTCCTCATTTGGCAGAATAAAAGGGCTGTCTGATTTAGTCAGTCTGAACGCCTGCTTCTTTGTGGGAAATTTTAAAAATAACTGTGCGCGCTGCTTTTTAATTATTTCATACAAATGAAAGAAAACACTAAAAGCTATACGACGGCATACAGTAAAACTCGCTTGCCACTTGGCTCAGTGGGGCTAGCTGGGTGCTCTTAACGTGATGTGTCTTTTTGAATGAGTATCCGTTTCAGTGGCATTCAGTGCAAGCAATGATTAAAAAAAAAAAGGTGCAAAGCATAATGACCTTGGTGTCAGTTCAGGTATCAAAAAGGACATATGGTGTCAGGGGCTGTGACATTCTGTATTGCCATTTTTAGATACGATCAACACTGCTGGCTTCAGGAATCATCGATGATTATCATACTTTTTCATGGTGTTGATTATGTGCCTTTGCAAAACATTGATCAACTCAGCGGTGATATTAGCCTTGCAGCCAGTCACACCTAATCAGCAGCTGATGATCAACAGTGCAACAAAGGCGCTGCAGCATGTCATTAAGAGTGGTGTCAGTAAGATATTTGGATAGCAATTATTACAGCGGAAGTACACACACACACACACACACACACACACACACACACACACACACACACACACACACACACACACACACAGGAGGG